>JAUZSX010333511.1:0-10913 GCA_034780655.1 Idiosepius hallami | reverse complement strand
TCGGGCAGATGGGGCTCGTTAGCTCGGGAGAGCAGTTCATCTAGGTGAAGGGTAACACTGAATATATAAAGCCTGGGGAAGAGCACATAAAAATGGCCTTGTGCCAAACTTGGGGGTGCTCACTAAGTAAATATCATATTTTTGGTCAGTGGAGTTTCATTAAAGAGGAATGGATTCTTTAAAATCTATATCTTTAAGAATTGTTTTTTTTTTTTTGTCTTTTGTATTTTTGAGCATTCAGTTTTTTTTTAATTTATTTATAATAATTTTTTGTTTTTTTTTGTTTTTTCTTTATTTTCAAATTCTGAAGATTTAATTCTATTTTTCTTCTTCTTTTTCTCCAGCAGGCCTCAGAGAGCCCTTCCCGTGCTCAACGCCGTAGCAGCTCCTCCTTGACGCCAGGAGGTCGAAGTGGCTCTGTCGAAGATAAATCTGTGGATAGTAAACCTCACGCAACAACAGCCAAAAGAAAAGGTTTGTAACGCATTTTCAATTCATTATTCTTTGATCTCTTGAAAAAATGGAAACAATATTCCTCACAATATCTATTTGCCAAATACAAAAGATTCAGACCACTGAAATTTGTATATATTCGCGTAATGCCTTTCTGTATAATTGGCCACTTAAACTACCTTAAAAGAAAAGCTTTAGAAATAAATTTAGTATAAAAAAAGCTTTAGAAATGAATTAACTACATAAAAGAATTTAGCATCAAAAAGTATTAGAAATGAATTAAGTACGGAAAAGAATTTAGCATAAAAAAGTATTAGAAATGAATTAAGTACAGAAAAGAATTTATCATCAAAAAGTATTAGAAATGAATTAAGTACAGAAAAGAATTTAGCATAAAAAAGTATTAGACATGAATATAGTTTAAAAAAGCATTTGATTAAACTTTTGATTTTAAGTGATTTCAAAAAAAATAAATGAATAGGCCCCATTGACACTGTGTCTACTCTTATCTGCAATACATGCTCTAACGCAGATATTGAGCACTCTAACTATAAATATAGGCAATTTTACTTTACAGATTAATATATATATATATATATATATATATATATAGAGTAAGATTGTTTATATTAATAGAGTGCTCAATATCAGTGATAGAGCATGCATACTAGTTAAGTGTAGACACTGAGTCAATGGCCTTCAGTGACTGTCATTTTCTTGTCTGTGCGGTCATCAGACCGAAAGGTGAAAGCTGAATGGCGAGAAACTTACACTTATAATAAGCTGTAGACTCCGTGTCTACTATTAACTAATATATATATATATATATATATATATATATTTGAAAAATGACATATAATATTATTATTTATCCCTGATGCACATTTCTCTCTTTCAGCATTATCAACGGGAGATTTTTTTCATATCATTTGGAGAAATTAAAGTAAAATTTTGCTTTAATTAATAAAAATCTCCCGATGATGATGTCAGGACTGCGAAATGTGTATCCAGGATGAATAATATTATTATGTCATTTTTCAAATATTATTATAGAAAAACTTAATTTTATACATAAATATACACAGGGAACACACACACACACATGGAATGGATATTTATAAAGCAAAGTGATAATTGATATTTTCAAATAATTATGACAGCCTGTATCAATTAAAAGTTTTTTTTCCTTTGTATGGAGGCCCTCAAACGTAACATTTTAAGCAAGAACTTTTAATGAATTTTTAGGGGGGTAAAATGTATATTTTTATTGTTGATAGAAATATAATTTCATTGTTTTGGATTTTTTGGATTTCAATGAATTCAAATGGACTTTTAAGGCTGAAAGAAAACTTTGCATTAAGGGACAACAATTTGAAGGGAGGGAAAAAAAGAGAAGAATTGAAGTTAAAATAATATTTCACAAGAGATTCTAGCTTTCTTTAATTCTATTTGAAATCTTTTATTGATTAACTAAAAATAAAGCTTCTTAAGTGAATTGGACTTGAATTGAGTGATGAACAATAACAATAGAGCAAAAAAAAACCTTATAACAATTGTTTCCTAACCAATTTGGTTTTTCAATTATTTTTATTTTTGAGATATGGCTTCATAATTTAGGAATTGACTTTATTATTCAGACTTCTGTTCTCATCTTGGTAGGTTTTTGAAGTTTCTACACTACGTTTGAGATGAGGCTTCGTAATTTAGGAATTGACTTTATTATTCGGTCTTCTGTCCTTATCTTGGTAGTTTTTTGATGTTTCTACACTCTGTTTGAGATAAAGCTTCATAATTTAGGAATTGACTTTTTTTCCTCTTCTAGTTAATATTAAAAAAATATTTTACTTAAAAATGAGGACAAGTATTTTTATATGTGCAACATATTGGGTTAATGTTGGAATATTATTTAAAAAATATATACGTCTATATGTCTATATATAAACAGAAAATCACCTATCTACCTTAATGTGAAGAATGGGGGTGAGACAACAGTTCCAGTCACTGAAAATGCTGTTATTGGTGGCTTTGTTTGTGTATCTGTCAGAAAAATGGTCTCTATCAAACTAATTTGCCAATTTTGTATCTTGTGACTCAGAATTTGATTCATGGGGCATTTTGACCTGTGGATAAAATTTACTTAATTTTAGAACCAGCAAAATGGCAGCTAAGAGGTCAAACTTGAAAAATTGAATCATTGTAGACTCGTAGTGTTTATTGTGTGGATCTACGTTTATTATCAAGGTGTCAATATAATCATAGTTTACTTAAATAGTTTTTAGCCTTCAAAATCATGGAATTACAAAAAACACAGAACAAAATGGACAGAAAAGCAACATCAAAGCAACCCCTGAACAGGGGTGGGTAATACTCCTAGAAAATATATATATCATATAAGTGAATAAACTTTTTTTTCATATTATCGTTTCTAAATAGAATGTGAAATTTTACCCAGGTTTGTTTTATTCTTATTAGAAATCATCAGTAGCGTATACTACTTCATTGTTGTTTTGTATAAAAATGTAGATCGATGGATGTTGAATTCTGCATTGAATTGATGAGTCCAAACTAATGTTATAAATAAGAATTGGAGCTGGTGGCTCTATTCTTTAAGGGGTTCGTCTCCTAAGACTGAGTTTGAGGGCATTTTTAATTGTGCATTGCTTAAAAAATGAATATAGTAGCATTAAAAAAAGAAAATTATTATGACATATTTTTTTGTAGCTTGTGTTCTGCTGGTCATATGAAGGCAATTATGTCCCCATCTTAGATTATTTGAGGTTTCCCTAAACATTCATATTTGCTCTCCCCCCCCCATGTCAGCTGCTATTTCCAAACAACGACACAAAGAAAGAAAAATGATTAACAAGCATCACAAACTTTTATTAACAGAAAACAACCTATCATCAAGAAATGAACCTTGAAATCATAACACTCTGTGCCGGGGAGGGGGCTGTGTGTTTCTGTCTGTGTTTTCACCTCCCCACAACTTTTTTTTTTTTAGTTATTATTGTATTTATTTAATATAATAACAAATGATAAAATCCTTGTGTGTGCATTAATATTTCCTAGAGTTTTGGGGCCCTTACTCCAATGAGCGTAGAGAGAGGTTTTGATTAATAGCTTTAACCCCTGGATCTTGAAAAGAATAGATGAGAGAGAGAGAGAGAGAACTGTGAAAACCCCCTTTTTTTTCCATTTATTTCATTATTTATTTATTAAGGCGTATAATAAAAAAAAGAATATTATCATTATTATTATTTATAGCTTTTTGTTTTGTTTGTTTGTTTTTTTTGTTTTTTGTGTGTATTTTAGCAAAGGAGTCGGGCATCATCAGGGTGACGCTTTCTTTTCTTTCTTCCAAAAAGAAAGCCTCAATAAATGGAAAATGATCATTGTTGTGTGTGAATGTCAACTGTCCTACTCCTCCGATGGCTGCTGGTCTTGCCTGTTGTTTTATTTACTGCAGCGGCAGTCCAATAGCAGCTGTTTTCATTCTTGCCTGCACCCCCTGAGGAGTGCCGCTGGGGGGGGAGGAGCTAGGGTAGCAGCAGCAGCAGCACTAGGTTAAGTAAAGGGGCAGACTAAAAAAGCAACCCCTCTCCCGGGCGTGGGGGGTGTTGTCTCTGAACCTTCTTCCTTCCTAAAGCTTTTACAATAGGTTTATTAGCAGATGTTAATTGAAGAGCTGTTAGGGAGAAAAAGAAAGGGACTGAGAGAGAGAGCGAGAGAGAGAGAAAGACCTTTGTCTGAAGAGAGAGAGAGAGAGAGAGAGAGAAAGACCTTTGTCCGAAGAGAGAGAGAGAGAGAGAGAGAGAGAAAAGTAGCTTCTCTTTCTCTCTCTCTCTCTATCCAGCAGGTGTTTGTTTAAGGGTTCAATCCTATCCTAGAGCAATGTGGAGTAGGTTTTCAGCCAAACTCACCCACATGTTCCTGTTTTTGTTTTGGTTTCAAGCTAAAAACCCCAAATAGACTTAGTCCTCCTCCTCTTCTTCTTCTTCTTCCTGTTGTTACTTTCAATGTTTAGCTACGGAACTACTTATTCTTATCAGCCCCTAAAAATATTGCCATTAATTTTTAAAATGAATCGTAGCAAAAAAATATATCTATTGCTGATCAATAATTTTTAATTTCCTGATTGATATCTGAGGAGGTTATAGAGAGACCAGTCTGTCACTTTTTTACTTGTGGGTATGCGTGTACGTCGACGGCATGTAATAAGTGAAAGGATACCTAGGTTTGTTTACTTGTTGTTTATGGCATGTTTATTTTTCTACGCTTTTATAGAATATACATGTTGATCATTTTTAGTAGAATTTTTCGGACAATTGTCCTCATCTTTGTTTTTATATTTTTTTAATTTACGACTTTTCGACCGGGTGAACCTTCGGTCTTCATCAGGTGGGGATGGAATTGGGTTCATGTTTTTATATTTTTTATGAAACTATTTTTTTAATGTTAAATTTTAAAAAATATAAAAACAAAGATGAGGACAATTGTCCGAAAAATTTTACTAAAAATATTTATCATACCTCATCTCAAGGATTTCGAAAAACAATTGTCTGAAAAATGCTACTAAAAATGTTCATTTTTGTTGTTCCGAATAAAAAAAAAATCAGAAATTGCGGAACCCCGGGACTGAACTAACGAAACCATGGTTAAAAACCACTGGCCTCCACTTACGTGCACACGGCATCAATTATTTTTCAAGAATTATTCTTATAGCATATGAGCTGGGGTCTATCTTTATTATTTATCTACGCGAGTTCGAATCCCAGTCGTTGTGTACTCATTTATAGGGTTCTATGATAAATCGTTACGATTGAAATTGTTTATTGTAAGTGCCTACACTTACGTGCGCGCAACATCACTTATTTTTCAAGCATTATTCTAAGTGTATGGCATATGTACTTGGGTCTATCTTTATTATTAATGTAAACGCTTCTGTTACAGCTATTTGCTAATCCATCAAGCAAGGTTGTATGTACGTTTCTGTCATGTATCTGACATATCAGATTATTTAACACATACCTTTTAACTATGTATGAGTTTAACAATGAATTATATATGTATTTTGTAGCTTAATCATGAAGAAGGCTATCAGTTTATAGAACCGTTTTTCTTTCAATATAAATCAGTCAAACATTGTTCACGGCACAAGGATTTAAAATTATTTACATACGTTTGCCAGGGTGCCTGGGACACGCCACTATTAACAATTAACAAATACTATTATATAGAAAAGCTGTTAGTGCTATTTCATACCTATTCCACATGCTTTTTTAAAAATACAAAAATTAATTTCTAATGTTTTATTTTTATACCAAATTTTGAAATTTTGAATTTCCGCAGAACCCATTTTTTAACTAAAAGTTAATTATCTCTGTAGTAGGGAGTCATTGAAGAATTAACTATTTGTATGATTGTTACCTGCAACACATGTATTCACAAAGGTATTAAGGAAGGTAATGTGTGACTCTCTAATTACTATTTGTGATGAATGTCTTCTATGACACATGTATGCATTAAAGTATTAACGGCAGTAATGTGTTTCTCTTTAATTACTATTTGTAATAATTGTTTTCTGTGACACATGTATGCCCTACTGTATTAATATAGAAAGAGTAATGATAAACCACAGCCCAACGTATAAACAAGCAAACAAATATTCTGGACAATTTTCCCTGTTTTCTGTCCTGTCTGAAAAAGTTAAATTCCAATAAACAATGGGGAGTTTTTGGCACGACCCCAACACTTTTATTTCTGATAGCGTGAACCCTGGGGACGGGGGTAATCGTCATAACTGGGAAGGTGCCAGGTAGAGTTTAGAAGAATCAGGTAGAGAATTCAGAAAAAAAGAAATACGTCGAAAGAAAGATGGTTTGAAGAGAAAGGAGTGGGACTGGATAAGCGGAGAAGGGAGCTAAATGAAATAGCAAAAGAAACCAGTCTCTCTCATTATATATGATATTTACTGGGTGAGCACCCCCAAGTTTGGCACAAGGCCATTTTTACGTGCTCTTACCCGGGCTTTATATATTCGGTGTTACCCTTCACCTAGATGAACTGCTCTCCCTAGCTAACGAGCCTCATCTGCCCGAGGCTGCTAAAGTGAAAGTAACGGTTTTGACTGGGATTTGAACTCTCGTAATACGATCTCAAATCCAGAACTTCTACCAATGCTCCACCGTCGCTGCCCTCTCTCATTATATATATATATATATATATATATATATATTACTTAGCGAAGTCGGGGTATTTGTAAAATTTCGGGCTCTGGAATCGTAGTACGCGAGTTCAAATACCAAAAAAAAAACATTCTATTCACCTTTAGCTGCCTCGGGCATATGGGGCTCGTTAATTCGAAAGAGCCTCTCATCTAGGCTAACACCGAATGCAAAAAGCTCGATTAAGACCACGTTGTGCCTTACTTGGGTTGGTGCTCACCAAGTAAATATAATGATATACATATATCATACTTAATTTAAAATTAAAAATAAATAACGAGGAAACGTTTTTGAAATTAACCAAATAATTCATTTTCAAAAACTAAGCGTTTTTGAAATATAGCATTGATGTCTCCCTAGATAATAAGCTTTCCTGATTATCTTAGTGGCAATTCCACGGCGCTGGACAAAGCCGGTAATACTTCTAGTTTATATATAATGTATATATATATATATATATAAAGACAGTATCATACACATGCAAATGTCAGTGGTCTAAATGATTTTCCTTTTTTTGAAGAGCTTTGTGTATAATTAGGATTACAAAGAAATAACTCTTGTGATTTTATTTTCTAAAGAGATGCAGGATATAGAGTCTCATACAAACAACGATCTGTTATTTTTTATATAAGTATATAGATAAATTTTTAGTACCACGTGATACACTACTAACAACAAAAATAAATAAATAAATAAAAAGAAACGTTTTCGTTAAAATCCTTGTTCGGTTTTCCCGCTAGTTGATTGCGAAGATTTCATTTCTTTAAAACCTAAAAAACGCTCCGTGGAAATCTTCCACCATCAAGCGATGAAATTATTAGTATTTTCTAAAGTGTGGAGACAAAAGATCACTTGGCAAGATATCTGACTGATTGTTCCTTAGATATATTAAAAAAGAATAGAAAAGAAAAAAGAAAATCACGCGAACGAGAAAGCGTGCTGTGTATCGATGCGTCTTGCACACACATTGATTTCAATAGACCGACATTTAAAAGAAAAGAATTGCCGAGAAAAACATTGAACGGGCATGAAAAGAATGTAACAAACAAAAAAATTAAAAGATAGATCGATAAACAAATAGACAAAGTATGATCAAGAGGATAGCACTCATTGGATATGAAAAAAATATATGAAATATATGATTGTACAAATATACAATGTACGAAGAAGAAAATGCTATTTATTTATCTAAATTAATAACATATAAACACAAACACAAACACACACACACATATATATATAATATATAATTGGGCAGTGAAGTTGGAGCATTGGTAAAAGCTTGGGCTCTGGAATCGTTGTACGCGAGTTCAAATGCCAGTTAAAACCATTGCATTCACCTTTAGCTCCCTCGGAGCAACTCATCTACGCGAATGATAACACCGAATGTAAAAATCACGAGTAAGAGCACGCAAAAATTGCCTTGTGCCAAACTTGGGTAAGTGCTCACCAAGCAAATATAATATTAAATATAAGGTTTATTTCTACTTGGTCGAGCACCTACCCAAGTTTAGTAAAAGGCCATTTTTAAGTGCTCTATAACCTGGGCTTTTCTGCATTCAGCGTTGCCCTTCACCTTGATGGAGTTGCTCTCCCGAACTAACGAGTGCTATCTGCCAGAGACAGCTAATTGTAAATTTAATAGTTTTGACTAGGACTTAAACTTGCATAATACGATTCCAGAGGCCTGGCTTTTACCCATGCTACAGCTTTGGTGTTTTAAGGCTATATAATAAACAAAGTAGGATTACGTTTGTTTGATGTTTGAATGTTCTTTCACTGCATATCAACGTTTTTAGGTCATTTAATGCCGAAAACAATTACTTTTGATAAAACTTAAAAAAAAAACAACTAAGCCAACGATATTTTTTTTTCTGAAGAACACAATGTTCACTAGGTAAGCTAGAGGGAATATGGGGATTCATACATTTTCCAAGGGTATTAATCTAATTATGAACGCTAATGGAACGACTTCGATTCAAAGTTGTTGTGGGGTAAGGAACCTTGGTTGTTGCAGACCAAGCTTTACTCAGCTTAAACCTAAGATACAGCCTGCAATACAAAAGAACATAACACTCTTAAGACATATTGTAAAAGACTGTGACATATGAGCAATGTTCATATACAACAAATAAATAAGTAGTGAGGTAAAGTAGTGATAGCGAGACACCCACATGTCTGCACCGACTCCGAGCTTGTTTCCTGCTGGTCTCCAAAACATAAACAAATATGAAAAAGCTCGCTAGCAAAGTATGAAAATGTCACAATAACAACAAAGTTAACCTACAAAACTAATATAACATAAGTCACGTACAACGGTTCAGATAGCTGACTGCCTACCCAACAATAATTTCTTTTTTTTTTTGAAGAACACAATGTTCGCTATTTAGGGAATGTGGGGAGTCATCTTTCCCTAATGTATTGGCCAAAATAGAACGGACTAGGATTCGAACTGACGTGCTACGCTTCCGAAGTCCGACTGGCTACCCACTAGGCCAACAATTGGATAGGTAATAAGGCAATAACAAAAACACCATCTCGATTCTAGATGAAAACAAAAATCGATAAATGCTTTTCGATGAGGTTTTAGTCAATCGCTTCGTACCTTTGCCATTCAAATAGTGAGGATATTTTTTTGGAAAGAAATAAACAAACTATTTATCTACGAGTGTCTCATTGTAATTTGCTCTTTTTTAATTTTTATTTTTTTCCATTCTCTATATAACTATTTCTTTCCTTGTTTTTTTTTTTTTCGTGTTTAGCGATTATTTTTTAATCGAACACTTTTGTTCTCTCCTGTCTGAAATCAATGGCCATGTATCAATACTTTCTTTTGGCCTTATGTACATTAGAATCTATTATAGACCTATGTCTGGCATCTATCTATCTTATATATCTATCTATCTTATATATCTATCTATCTATCTTATATATCTATCTATCTATCTTATATATCTATCTATCTATCTTATATATCTATCTAATATATCTATCTATCTATCTTATATATCTATCTATCTATCTATCTTATATATCTATCTATCTATCTATCTTATATATCTATCTATCTATCTATCTATCTTATATATCTATCTATCTATCTATATATCTTATATATCTATCTATATATCTTATATATCTATCTTATATATGTATATATATATATATATATATATATATATATATATATTATATATCCTGACGAGCCGTGAACGGCGAAACAAGCCTGTAGATGGATTGCAAAAATCATTATATTATATTTTAACTTCGTGTCTACACTTAACTAATATACACGCTCTGTCACTGATATGAGCACTAACAATAAAATTAAGCAATTTGATCAGTTTATATATATATTATATATAATGTATGTGTATATGAATATACGTAATAAATCAATGTAGAAAACCCTTTTACAATGAAAAATAGTCTACCTATTTTTAACGCTCATTTATTCACAATAAATAGGGATGCGTCTTAATTCTCCACGGCGTATTTTATCTTATTATTCCTTGAAGTGAATCATGTCAGATGCTTTCGCATCAATGGATCTCACAGTTATTTTTCCACGCGTACTTCTACTAATAGAGTAAAATGATCTCAGGGTTGAGGAGATGTTTGCATTGAGTTCACTACGTGAAGCTCGCTGCGACTTATCAACCTGTTGGCTCAGATTAATGAGAAAACCATTTCAAAGCACAAGGGTTGTTCCAAAAGTGATGCAGTCTATTTCGATTAAGGAAACTGATCTCTTATATGGAACCTAATTAATTTGAAGATGGTGGCTTAGTCGATAAAGACATCAGTATCCTATGATCGAGGTTAAGGGTTCAATTCTAAGTGTGGTTAATGATTTCTAATTTGTTTGTTTTGTGCTTAACGGCATACCAACCTTTTAGGTCATTTTAATAAAGAGAACAATTACTAGGAAGACACTCAATGCTTTTTCATATTAAATTATGTATACTAATTGTTAAATTGTTACATGCACTAACTGTTAAATTGTTACATATACTCGTTGTTAAATTGTTATATATACTAATTGTTAAATTGTTATATATACTAATTGTTAAATTGATATATATACTAATTGTTAAATTGATATATATATACTAATTGTTAAATTGATATATATATACTAATTGTTAAATTGTTATATATACTAATTGTTAAATTGATATATATACTAATTGTTAAATTGTTATATATACTAATTGTTGAATTGATATATATACT
>JAUZSX010333510.1:0-24169 GCA_034780655.1 Idiosepius hallami | reverse complement strand
TTTACTTTTCAAGGTTGAATTTCTTGTCCTTTACTTTTCCAAGTTTAATAAAATCTTAAGAATATTACTTTTCATGCGCGCATTTTTCCATATAATATAAAGAATGGATAGTCTAAGTTCAATTTATTATACAAATTTATTTATTAGATTTATTTTAATGAATTGTTTTTCCCCCATTTCAGAGATTGGCTGCCAATTATATCAACTCTAGAATACAATTCTTGGTTTACAGGAATCAATGCCAACAATGTTCGACTTGTAAGTTAGGCTTTTATTTTTCTTTTACCTTAAAAGCAAACATGTTATTTTTTCTTTTTTTTTTCAAACAAATTACATCATCACTTATGGCCACCACATTTTTACACATATTTCCTATTCAAATTCTTATTTTTCTGCACTTTTGTTTTCTGATAACTTCTTTTTTGTTTATATCAAAAGTACAACCATAAATTGAAATTTCTCTTACTCTATTGTTTGATTCGTATCTTTTTTAATTTCACTAAAACACCTTAGGGTGTGTCAGATGATTTTAGCTTTTAATTTAGATTAATATTGCAGTTAACATTGCTTTCTAAACTTTTTTCTTTTTTTTTTTTTTTAAATGTATTTGACTAGATTATCTGAATTTTCTTTCCTATTTACTTTTTCCAAATTAATTACTCTGCCCTGAATTCTGAGTAAAGTTCAGATCTGAGATTTTGTTAGACTCACTCTACAATTCCATATTATATTTTAAAAGTAAACAGAACATCTTTTACATTTTATATCATTTTCTTAAAAGGTCAAATAAATTCAAATCAGTAAATAAACAAAGAAAAAAAATACTGGGTTTTGAAAAAGATGAAATTACATTTTGTAATTGAATGGAATTAATTTCTTTTAAAGAAAAATTGAAAGATGTATGAATTTATTCATTATATTATAGTGGCTATTTTAGTGAGTTTTAGAAAGGTTGAAGTTGAAATTCGTTTTTAAAACTTGAGCTACACATTTTGAATTAGAAATTGCATGAATTATATATTACAATTTTTTTTTCAGACAAATGATGTTGCCACTGAAATAGTGAAAGTTATGAAAAAGAATTCAGTTTTGGAAGAACTCAGTCTCAGTAATACTGGAATAAAATCGTAAGTTGAATTTGAAGAATATCTTGGTTCGAAAATCATTTTTTAAATTCTAAAAATTATTTTGGAAATTTTTTTGAGGAATGGGTTTGGGAGATCTTTTAATTTCATTTCATGATTTTTTTTTTTCAAAATAAGATATTTTCAGTATTTGTCTATTGAGAATAATATAAAAAAATTATATACTGTTAATTGGGATAAATTAAAAAAATAAAACGCTGATTTAAATAAGTCAAATTAAGTATAATACCTGGAGCCTGAAATTAAATGATATAGGCAATCTCTCTCTCTCTCTCTCTGAGTCTATGCTATGCTCATAAGGTCAAAAGCAGTCACAGCTTGTTGGTCAAAACTGGCCGACCTAATAAGCGAAGGTCAAAAAGTATGCATTGGCATAGTTTAATTATTAATCTATTTCCATAAAAAATTAGAATGTCATAGCTTAAAAAATTTGAGCTGGCATAGGGAACAAAGAAAGGCAGGTCACACACTGACTGTATATACATATATTCTTTGCCCTAAAGTGTATGTTTTAAACAAAATTTGTTTTTGTTATATAAAGTCTATATTAATGTTATTTTTATTTATTCAAACTTTTTTTTATATAGAGATTTGGTTCAAAAGTTATCCATAGCATTGCTCTCAAACAGTGGAACCCAATTGGCTAAAGTTGACCTTTCTTGCAATATCCTTGATGATCGAGGTAAGTTTGTTGGTATTGTTAGAAAAATCCAATATACAAAAAAAACTTTAAAAAAAATCTTTTCAACCTTTATATTAATTTCTGTGTGTTCTATACTATTTTACTATGAGTGACTTGTTTTTTATTTGTTTTAAAATTTTGAATTCTCCAATATTCATAAGCTTTTTGAATCCTGATGCATTATAGTAATAAGCATTTTATGTTTAGTTTTGTCTATTTTATTTAATTTCTCGTTTTTCATAATTCTTTATTTGCTTTTGACTATCTTGCTTGACTTTGTATAATGAACATGCCAAGATTGCTAACAATCGAATATCAATGGTGTAATAAGTATTTTAGAAATACCAGTTTTAATAGCTAAAAGTTGATAAAGAACTTAACATGTAGATGACAATTAGACTAAAAATTGACATGTAAAAGAAGAAAATAAAAAAAGGTAAAATTTTGATGCAGTTTTAATTGGAAAAAACACTACTTTGATTATTTTCATTCATATTTGTCAATGAAAACATTCATTTTTTAAAGATAAAGTAAACCTTTCCATTTTGTTCACATACAAAGGGTTATGCCTTACATAGACATATTTTTTTCTTTCTTCATTGTGTAAAATCAGTGAACTTAAATTGTACTTTTTTTAAACGATCAAGTCATTCTTTATAAAGATGTCCAACAAAAACATTGTCAATGATAGAAACAAAAGGATAGTGTTATTTGACAATAGTTAATTGTAGTAATTAATTGATAAATGACTTTATTATATACAATAATGCATTTTATAGAGATAACAATAGCAACATTAGACTCTGTTACATTTTAATATTTTGACATATTTTCTGTTTTTTCTTTACTTTACTTAAATTTTTCATCAACCCTTATACCAACTGTCAAAGATTAAAAAAAATTAGATATAGAAATATTTTTCTAATCTAATGAATTTCACCTTTTGAAAAACTTTCAAATATGAAATATTTAAATAAAATTTTTTATTTTCTGTGCTAAGTTTTTTTTTTTTTTAAATTTTCTTTCATTTTACTCTTTTTTTTTTTTCATTTGATTTGTTTTCTTTTCAGGTGTAATACATTTCCTTGGTTCTTTGAGCAAATTGAGTCGTGGATTGACTTACCTCGATTTGTCTAAAACTGGCCTCACTGGAAAAGGTATTGATAAATTAGCAGACACAATGTGCGGCAGCAGCGTCATCAGGAACACTTTGAAAACTTTCAAGATAAATGACAATCCAATCAAAGGAGATAATATCACAGTAAGAAATTAAAAAAAATGTTTTTCTTTGATTCATTGCATTGAGAGTGGTGGCGACTGAAATAAATTATATCTGCTGCACAAAAGGTTACTTGGTTTTTTTTTGGGATAACCTCTATTTTCATACCTCTAAGTTTGACCCCCCACCACCACCATAAAAAAAAAGAGGATAAATGGCTTTTAAGAAAAACCTGTTCATCCTTATCGTAAATATTCTACCAGAGCCTGTAAATGAAAAAATGAGTTTGTTTTTTCAGCGCCCACCAGAGTTGTTGGGGGGAAAAATAGAATATAGTTTAAAATTGAGTTTTAAATTTTGAATATAGTTTTAAATTGAGTGTTTTTTTTTTCCAAAAGTACATGAAATTTTATATAAAAGTGAAAAAATTAAAATAATTGGATTAATAGAAAAAAATTATTCACAGCTTTTTCTTAAGAAGAATTTATCGCTCTTGATTTTTTGGGTATGCCTATCATAGCTCTTTAACTTGAAAAAAAAAAAACTTTTAAAAATAGTCCTTCTACTACTTCTGGAACTACCCTTGTATATTATATAATAAAAATGCAATAATGATATAGAATAATGTAATAAAAACAATCAATTAATTAAATTGTTAAATTATCAGCATTGAATTTTAGCAATCATTCTTGAGAATCCACTATATTTTATTCATTTTAATGGTTGTGAACTGGACATTCTCCTCTCTTTTTTAACTAATGTTTCACTTGCATATTTGAATAATAAGAAAGTGAGTATAAAATTAAAATAACCTCTTAGCAAGAAAAATTATTTACAAATAGATAAAATGTAATAAAATGCAAGATGTTTTCTTCAAGTAGTTTTCATTTTGGAATTTTTTTTACCTTTCAGAATTTGTACAAATTTCTGTCATTGCAAAATGTTCTGACCCACCTTGATTTGTCTGGAATAGAAATTCCTCTGGAAGTGGTAAGGTTTTTTTTTGTTTATTTCTTTTCATTTGATTATAAACTAGTTGTAACATGATAAGGGAAGAAAAAAGGTTTTCCGGCATTAAATGATAATTTTAATAAAAGCAGAGAAAACCTACGTAAAAATTTAAAGTATCATTTCATGAATAAAAATGATGTCACAAATTCTTGAAAATTTTTAAGATTTGATAGTATTATATAAACAAGAAAGTAGTTTATGAAAACTGACCCTCTTGCCCAAATAGCCCAGAGAAAAGGTCTCTTGTCTCACTACCACAGCAAGGAGACGTAGAGCTTGTCAAAAATTGTCAAAGCAATACATTACGCCGAGATCACACTTTAAAACAACAAGCAGAGTAGAGAGAAGGAAAGACTAAGAACAATATTACACTAATAATTCTCTTTACTTAAAAAAAAAAAACAAACTATAAACTTATGTATCAAGCCTCATACAAAACAGTACACTTTTTTAGATAATAAAAAGTTTTTTTTCTTTGCTAATTTTGGTTCTAATATTGTGGTTGGTTTTATTTTGATTAATTTTTGACTGTGAATTATTCACAGAAGGATATTGAGGTCACTTTATTACATAGTTTTATTGATATTGCCTGGTCAGTGGTTAAACGGGTCACCATTTGAAAATACCAGGTACTTTTCCTGGGTAGGTAACAAACCTGCGCGTGGTGCCCCTGATACTCCCTTCATGGGAACCAATTGTTACACTACGCACATCATTGTGCGAGAAGATATGAATGGATATAGTTTCAAATTGAAGAAACAAAAAAATTTTTTTTTTCCCACGTAAAACCAGGTATTTATTTCTTCTAGTTTGTAATCATTATCTTCAGAAATTTAATGGTTGTAACCAAAATAATAAATTTGTTATACTCTGGCTGCTATATATATGCTTATGTTTGCTATACAGATTATAGAAATAGGAATATTATATTAATCAAGTTTTTATTTTTATTTTCAGTTGTCTGCTGCTCTAGTTCGTGGTTGCACACAGCACATGACCCATTTGAATCTATCAAGGAATCCTTTTACATTAAAAAAACATAAAGACATAACCATTCCACACACTTGGAAGCAGTTGTTTTCCAGTTTCTACCAATTATCTCATTTAGATCTTTCCCACTGCAAACTGCCCATGGACAGTGTCAAGTAAGTGTTTTCTTTAGAAATACCTTTAAACATAAATGCAAAAATAATTTTTTTTTTTTGTAATTAATGTTTTGGCAAATTTATAGAATATATTAAATTTTCATTTTATAGGGAACTTCTCCTTGGCCTGTCAAGCAATTTGAACATAAATAGTCTACATCTTGATTTAAGTAGTAATGACCTCTGTAGCAATCCAACTGATGAAATTGATGCCATTATTTCTCACATGACTAATCTATCTAGTCTTGATATCAGTAACAACCGTGAGTAAAAACAATTCTTTTATTTCTTAAAAGATTTCTTTATAAGTTCGATTGTGGGACTGAACATATTTTTCGAAAAGATTTCTTTTGAATTATTTTTTGAATTTAATCATTTCTTTAGCAGAATTTTTTTTGTTATCTGACAGTTTTTTTTCTGTTGAGCATTTTTTTAGGCCACTTATTGAACAAAAATAAAATAAACTAATATTTAAATTTAATGTGTTTTAAAGGGAATTTGAAAGAAAATATAAGGTTTAAAGTATTTAAAAAAGATTAATTTGTGAATCTCAGTAATTAAAAATACTGATAAACTAAAATAAACTTGTAACTTTCATGATGGACTTTTAATTTATTTTTGGAATCCTTTATGTGGTATTATGAATTCTACAAGCATTATTTGGACTATCATCCTTGTTCTTAGTCTCTGTAATGTATTGAGACAGAATAATAAAGTTGATGATAATAGTCCGAATAATGCTTGTAGAATGGATTTTTAAGTTCATTTTTCAATAATTTTAATTTGACTTTTATCAATAGTATTTAACTTTTTTTTTTATTAATTAATTGATTGATTGAATGGTTTCTTTTACCAGCATATCAACCATTTTGGGTTATTTAATGCTGAAGAGAATACTGTTTAACACAAGTATTTTTGTTAAAGGGTCATTTTCTTTGTTTTCTCTCTATACATCTGTTTCTTATTGTGTGAATCTTATGTGGATGTTTTTTTTTTTGTTTTTTCTTTCTTCTAAAATTAACAAAGGGTCTTTCAGACACACACACACACATATATATATATTTCATTTAATTTTGATCAGTTAATATTAATAGAATACATGATGTATGAAATATGAACCAAATATAAAAGTGAAAAAGCATCTGTGCAATGCTGGTTATCTCTGTTAGAGTGTATGTATGTGTTCTGTTGAGGGAATTAATCCTTATCTCCTGTAAGTTGATATTTTTAATTGTGTTCACACAACAAGACTTTTAAAAAATAATCTGTTCTTTTTTTTTTCAATTTAAGGGTTTGATTTAGGGCTTGAACATTTCTTGAAAGCTGTTAGCCAAAACAAATCTCTTAAACGTTTGTCTCTTGGTCGAAATTTTACAGGAATAAAAATCAAGTAAGTGAAAGTTGAAGTTTAAGCAATTTATTCATAATTAAAAAATATTTTTTCTGTTGAAACAATTATGATTTGTAAATATGAAGCCATCATGTTTTTATGAATTTATATTGAAATCTAAAATGACTTCATTATTGCTCCCACAATTTAAAATAGATGTTATTTTCTCATTTTTCAAAATCTGGTAATTTAGCAAATGTGATGTACTCTTTTTCTTTCTTTTTTTTTATTTATTAAAAAAGCATTCCTAATGAATTAGTCAAAACAATTTCAATTAAATCTTTCTTGAAAATTACTTGTTTAATTTTTGTGTTGGGATCAGTTAAGTTCATTAATGCAATGTTAATTAAAATATTACTAAACCTGCTTTTATAAAATTTTAACTAAATCTGTTTTTGTTTTTTTTATAAAGACATTTACCTCGCGTCCTTGGTTCCATAGTACAACTCATACAAGAAGAAAACAGTGTATGTTAATATTTTCTAAAACTTATTTTATTCTATTGTAATTACATTGCTAACAATTATATTACTATCTCTCTTATTGTTTCTTAATGATTTAATATATTTAATCTTATGATAAATAGATACAAGCAAATAAAGTTTAAAGAGTCATATTAAATGGAAATTTATTTTATTTATCTTTTTTGTTTTATTTTGAAGAATCTGAAAACCTTTTAAAAGTAAATTCTACCAGCAATGACAGAAGCAATCTTATTATTAGCCACACTTTTCAAAAAAGCTTATCACAAATGCTTTGTTTGAAAAACAATTTCATATTTGGTCTCCCAAGTTAAAATTATTTGAATGTATCAGGTGTTTTGATCCTGTTCTTTTAGAATGCAAATTCTTCCTTATTGTTCTGATGAATAAATAAAAAAAATTCAAATTAACTGATTAAAAATAGACAATTTATTAAATGAGAAGTTTGTGTGTTAATAAAATAAATAATAAAGTATATTTAGGTAAAAATTGTAAATGGCCTAAAACTCCTGTTCATTTAAAAATTTTAATTTGATTTTGTTCACTTTCTAGTTGTACATTTGAGAAGTTTAAAAAAATATAACCAGGCCAAAACTACTCTTGTGTTTTGAAACCTCTTTTTGGACTATTTTGTATATGAAATGTAAAAAAAAAATGTTTGTTTTGAAACTTGGATATCATTTTACATACTTTACTTTCATATTTATTTTTCAAGTACTTCAATATGTAATTCAATCAAATAATTCTTATTCATCTTAAAACCCAAATAAGGAAAATAGATTCATTTTAATTATATTTTTAAATATAAAATATGGAAATATAGTTTTTTTTTCTTTATAATATTTCATAACAATGACAATATTTATCTTCTTTTCTCTTTGTTTCACAGGCAATAGAATATCTGTCTCTGGCTGATTCAAAACTGAAAGGAGAAACAACACTTGTAATTAATGCTTTGGGTGGTAACAAAACACTTACAGAACTTGATATTAGGTAAGTAGAATCCCATGTTAAACACTATAAAGATATGCGTTAAGTTTTAAATCCCCCCCCCTTAAAAAAGGATGAAAACAAAGAGTAGTATTAACAATTTATCATGTTGTTTAAATATCTGATCGGATATAATTTTTTTTCATTTAATTTAAAGCCCTTGATATTTGATAAATTTGTCTTGTCAAAACTTTATATGCATTAACAGAGCTATTCCTTCTATTATTCCCTAACACTACAACAGAACTTTTCATCATAGTCTATGATTTTTTATGATTGTTGGTGTTCGTCTAGAGTGGGAACCAACTACTGCCAAATGCACAGTTTGGCTGTAGCTTGTTTCTGATAGATGGCTGCTAATTTGATTCATTGTTCACAGAATAGATTTTCCTTTCACCTTCTCAATTGTTTATTTCAAACCCAGCTTTTCATTGCTGATAAATTTTAGTTGAGCACCAAATAAATCTACATTTGATATCAAACTTTTAAACACTTAAATTCTTCCCAGATAACATTTCCGAATGAAAATTAATCTTTTGAAGCTATAGAAACCTCAATTAAGATATAAGCTTGGAAAATTCATCACACACTCATTAACATTAATCCAGTGTGATAATACTGAACCAACTTTAAATATCATATTTACTTGGTCAAGCAACAAACCAAGTTAGGCACAAAGCCATTTTTATGTGCTCTATATAGCTGTTTTTTTTAATTCAGTGTTACCCTTCACCTAAATGAGTTGCTCTCCTGAGTTAACGAACCTCATCTGCTCGAGGCAGCTAGAGTGAATGTAATAGTTTTGACTGGGATTTGAACTTGCGTAATACGATTTCAGAGCCCAAACCAACTTTAAATATGGTTTTATTAACTTGTATGTTACAGGTGTTAGTCATATCAATAAACCAAGAAACCTTATTACAATTTCTTCAAGTATGACAATTCATCTATTTGACAAATATTATTAATGTTAGTCTAGTGTTATCAAATTTAGCTAGTGCTTGGGAAAGCTGTCCAAATACATTACATTTTATGCTACTATTATAAACTTTGTTAATATATGCTTGTAGATTGGTTTGTCATTAATTTACTATTTAATATCTATTTAATATTTCAGTGGGAATTTTATGGAAGATGTTGGAGCCCGAATGCTTGCTAAAGCTTTACAAATAAATAACAAACTCCAGACAATAATTTGGGATAAAAATGGAACCACTGCTCAGGGTTTTCAAGATATTGCTGATGCTCTTGAACAGTAAGTACCATAAAATAAGATAAAAATTCTTTTTCTTTAAACTAAGTCTGAAACTCTTAGAAGAAACCTCATAGCTTGATAAGTACAAAATTTTGGAATTGTGACTCAAATCAGAGTTATTCCATTCGATTGACTGTAAAAATATGGATATATTTTATCATATATTGTAAAGTTTAGTGCTGTGGTAGTAGTAATTTTGTTAATGATACATATCACTAAAGTATTAGTGATGATTCAGCATTTAAAATCAGCTGTTGTACCATGCGACACATAAGGTGTAAGGGCTTATATAAACAAGCCAAGAACATCAACAGAGAGAGATTCTTCGGCTGAGACTATCAGTCGGGGTCGTCGAGAACTGTCAAAACATGACATACCAAGGCGCATCAACTTTCACAACTATGCAACATTCTACCTCTCTCTCCCTCTCAACAAGAAGAATGACTGTGTGTTTCTGTCAATGTGCATTTTCCAACTGAAATAAAAACTACTAATTTTCTTCTACATTCTTGTGGTTGGTTTCTTTTATTTGATGTTTGCCTGTGGCTATACACAACATAAAATATTAGGGGTCCTCCACTACATTACATGATCATGGTGAAATTAACAAAAAAAAAAAATAAGGACAATAGTTCAAAAACATGCAATAGATTAAACAAAATTTTATTTGAAAAATTATATAGAGATTGTAATTATGTCTGAAATTAATGGAGAACAAAACTTATATTTTTGAAGTGGCAATAACTGTTTAATCAAGAGTGATAGTAATATAAGAAATATTGCACTAAAAAGAATTAGTTTTGAGTTAATTAATTCTAGGTATTTAGCCATTCAAAATAGTCCATTGCTGCTTATACATGATTAATGAAAAACAGTTAGCAAGACTTTCTGAAATAGAAATGGCCATACACTTCATTGTTTTAATGTTTATGTCACTTGTTGATCTTAAAAACTTTCATGTTCAACTTGGGAGACTTAGCGCTTTTGGACTACTCGTGGGACAAGTCTCATGGCCCATAGAGACTGTAAGGGTGAGACTGATGTGGCCAATAAATTCACTTTTTTTATGGTTAAAAAATATTGTAAATTTTTTTTTATCATTTTTCTTAGAAACTATACTTTGAAGAAAATGCCAACTCCTCTGTTTGATGCAACAGCTGCCATCAAATATCAACCAGAAAAAGTAGAAGCAACTTTACAAAAGGTATTTTTCATTAAGATTTGTGTTCCTTTTTAAATAATGTTTTATCGGCCATATATTCCATTGAATTCAGTCTGTCTGGATTTTTAATAGGAAGCTTGACAATAAGTATTGTTGAGTGTTGCATTATTATTATTGATATTAATTCCAGAAAGAGGTATCTAGTCCAAAACATTCCATTTGTTTAATGGCTTAAAAAAATACCTAGGAATAAAAGATTATACTTGATAAATTCTACTTATATTTAAAAAAAAAAAAAGAAAAATCAGTTATTTACTAATCAGTTTTCCTTATGATCCTCTTGTTTACATTATTTACATTTAAATTGACCTGGTTATTTGATAGAGAGAATTTCTATCATTGGGCTGTGAGGGTGGAGCATTGATAAAAATTTAGACTCTTGATTTGTAGAATGCAAATTCAAATCCCAGTCAAAACTATTGCATTCACTTTTAGCTGCCTTGGGCAGATGGGGCTTATTAACTCAGGTGTGCAACTCATCTAGGTGAAGCACAACACCGAATGCCAAATAGCACAGGTATATAGACCACGTAAAATGGCCTTGTGCCTAACTTGGTTTGGTGCTCATTCAAGTAAATATAATATATCATTAGACCTGAGATTAGTAAACCAGCTACCATTTATTATTAGATATTCTTATTCTTTTGTTTTGCTTTTTTTTAACTTTGATACAAAACCATAATTTGGTTTATATCTTTTCAGATTGAATATTTGCTGCAACGAAATCATAGCCCTCGGAAATTTTCCTCTGACCAAGGATATCGCTTGCAACAGGGTTTTTTAATTAGTTCCACTCAGCAAGTAAGTGCGTAAAAAGACTTGAAATAATTTTTTCCTGTTTGTTTAAAGAGAATTAAACATTTTCTTTCAAAACATTCTACAGTGACTTTTTTTAAAGAAACCATTTTAAGATAAGTTTCTTATTGCTAGTCTAAATTTTATTTTTCATTTTATTAAAATAGTTTTCATCTATTCTAATATTTGACATGAAATTTTATTTTGAAGATAGTATATTTGGCAAAATTAATTTAAAGAATAATTTTCTTATTATTTGTCTTTTTTTCCAACTCTATTTTCCTACTTTTCCTACTTTTTATTTTCATTTATATTAATTACATTCTAATGTGACTAAATGACGCTTTGTGCTCCAAAGCAGTGTCAGTTTTATTTTGCCATGCCTGGGATGGCAATAGACACACAACAGAATTATAATGTTGAAGCCAAAAGGGCGAAAGAGAATATTCTTTTGATGCTTTAATATTTTATCATGCCAAATACAAAAAAGAAAACTTTAGTTTTGGGATCATTTCAAATAGTTTTACAGAACTGATCTGAAACAATTAAATAAAAATTTAATCCGAAGCTTTAGGAGGGGGGGTTAGAATTTTTATTTAGATGACTGTCTTACTTTTATAAAATGGATATTTGTCATTCCTTTTATTTTTTTCAGATGGTTGATCGTCTTGTTGTGCAAATGCAAGACACCATGAATGCCTTAACGGTTGATTCTAGCTCAGTTGGTTCAATTGAAAATATTGAACAAGCATCCAGATACATCGAAGATGCTAACAACTGCCAACAGGTAAATCATATTGTTATTTACTTCTTAGCATTCAAAGAAAATAAAAATAAAAAATAAGAACTGTTACAAATTCATGCAAGAACTGTAAATTTGTTTGGGCTTAGAAAGATATTCAGACTTAATATCCGGCCTAAACTTGTTAATGGATTCTTCATTTGCAGTGGAATAAGCAAATCAAATCTACATCTAAACCAGCTTACCATACTGAACAAAAATATGAAATTATGTATCTGAAACTTCTATTCGTCACCCATGCAAAGCATATACATATAAGCCAGCAAACAATTTTTTACCCATTAATGAGGAAAACAACTTCTTTTATACAGTTCAAAGTTTAATCCATCACAAATAACTAGATATATATAAAACAAGCAAATTTAATTTACTTAAACTTGCAACAATAATCCAACAGCTTTCCTTTCATTTAATAACATAATTATGATATCTCTCCCAACCTGCTATAAGCACGAGCCCCGAATCATATGTAAATCTTGAATTTCATCAAAAACTTAGATAATCACAAACTTGGAGATAAATATTAAGGCCATGAGCCTTAAAAAAATTCTAAATAGAGCATGTGAACAGCTATAAACACACATACACCCACCTATAAACAAAGTACTGAGTTAAAGAATCTTTTTATTTGCAAGCAATTAAAATGGGATAATAAGTTCAGGTACTGAAAATTATGATATATCTAAATTGTTTATCTACCCAAAATGGAAATTGACATCAGGTGTGATTAATTGCACACTTTAAAGCATATCTCCCAATAGACTTGAAAAATATGGAATCATTATTCAGGAATAATGCAATGGAACAAAGTTGATTAGGATATTTGGAGCTGAATATATTTGCTTGAAGTAGATTTCAGGTGGCAATTGTTATCTATTTTATAGAAAATTTTTCCCCTGAATAATTATATGTTTGCTGTTAGTGGAATTTAAAATCTATCAAGTGAGCTGTCAATTTGATGAAACCATGTTAAAAGATCAAATGGTAATCACAAAAACTATTTTAATTTTTAATTGTTGATCAAATACTTCTGAAGCACATAAGTGGTTATTACAAGTGGAAAATCATTGTTTTGTTACATACAAAGAATATTGAAAAAGATAAAATGGTTTTGAATTTTCTGTAGATAATTCTAGTGTATATGTCTTTGTTTTTGTTTCCCTCCAGCTCCTTCCTCATTTACAAAAGATCGCAATGAAATCACAAGAGGTTGGAAACCCTGTTGAACAAAAGCTTAATTCAATGGTTGAGGAATTGCACGGAGTCTTGAATTCCCACATTGAAGTAAGTATTGTTTATCTATATCAAAAACTAGTGAACATAGCAAAATATTGAAAAGAATATCTTTATAATTAAATTTATTAAAATCTTTTGTTAAAAGAAATTAGGTCTTTTATATAATTGAAAAAAAAAAAGAACTAGTCAATATATTTATATGAAAAAAATAGAAAATAATCTTTTTTTATGGATCTTTATTGGTCTATATCTCCTAACAGTAACATTATTGTAACTATTTGTAGAAGATATCCGGATTAAGATTTTAACATTTGAACATACAATTAAAATCAGGAGTTAAGTATTATTTTCTAGTCATAAAAAGAAGTTGTATAAGTAATTTGCAAAATTTATTTGTTTTTATCTGACTTTTAATAAATGGTAAAGCAATTTATTAAAAATCAGATAACAGATACTACAGCAGATGACAGTTGTACAAATTAATACTTTCATATTGAAATAATATAAAAAAAATGATATAGAAATATGAACATACATAAACAAAACTCAATGTATTTCTCAAGAAAATAGAATTCAACTATATAATTTTAAATTTGATTTTGTTTTCTTTAGAATACAGTCTCTGATATGCTTAAGTGTTCCAAATCCCAATGCCCTGCTGTTTTAAGCAATGAGGTAAGAGACATTTTAGATATTTATCCTTGAAGGAAATTGACATTATTGATGAATCGTGTATTTTTACAGAATATTTTTGCTATACACTCTAAAATTATCATTCTGAAACAAACAAAAAAGAATAACATTATCATCCCAAATTTGAAACCATTGTCTGGCATGTTTCTAAAGTAATGAGTGATCTTTCTGTATAATATATATATATATATATATATATATATTCTGTGATAATGTGATTGCCTTTTTTGAGATTTGGTCTTTCCCCACTATGTTCACCAGACTTCAAGTTTTAGTCTAACTGATCTAAGGGGTGACATTGCTTTTTTATGCAAAGAAAAGTATTATTTTCTTATTACTTTGCCATGATTTGATGGGCAGACATTTTACTTTTGAGAAATTCATATTTGTAAGCTTTAATTCATGATGTGCCAATCCTACTTTCTACCTTAGTTCATTTTCATAGAAGTGGTATTATTTGGGATTGGATGGCTTGAAGCATGATTTTATCAATACAAAGAAGCCCTCGCCATTGCTTTCTATTGTATCTCATTCTGACATACATGAAATACTTTTTGTTCTTGTTTTAATTGTTAAAAACTTAAATGAGTATTAATCATCTGAATGATAGTAATTTAGGTTTAGTCTTATCCTATCTTGTTAGTAGGTTGGTTGGTCTCTGTGTTTGTGAGTGCGTACACACTTTTCTGTTGAGAAATTTCCATATCAAAATAATATTTCTTTTCAATAGTCTTTTATGACTGACTTGGAAACTGATGTATTTGAGAAACGCAAACTCCCTAAACAGATTATCTCTCAAGTGTTAGGAGATGTCAGTACAGATATCTTTAACAGACTCAGGTAAGATTGTACGACGCTTAATTTTTTAAGAAATGATGTTTTTAACTTTCTGTTTTGGTTTGTTTTTGAATTTTTGTTCTTTAAAACAAGTTCAATATGATGATAATCCACTTCAAAATGGAACAATTACCTTCAAATTAGGAAACAACTTATCTGATTATTTCTCATTTTGAAGTTGATTAATCCATTTTGAAATTGATTGTTCCATTTTGATGTTGGTTGATCCATTTTGAAGTTGATTGATTCTTTTACTTGAAAATAAGTCCATTTTGAAGTTGAATATTATCATTTGGATCTTGAAATGGTATAGTATCTCATCTTTTAAAGTAAGATTTAGAAAAAATATCTTTGTTTTTGACATTTTTTAGGATATTTTTAAAAACTATTAGCACTCACTGCAGTTGAATAATTTGGTAAATATATATTTCAACAGGAATGTAAAGTTTATTTTTGTTTTATGAATTTATCTGTATATGGTAACATTTTATGACCTGAAATGGGATGCTAATCTTATGATATAATATTGCTTTGCATATATTTTATATTCATGCCAGAAATAATTAAAAAAAAAGTTCAAATAGACTATTTTGCTCTCTATCAGCAAAACAGTTAATTTCAACTCCATTTCTGTTACTCTTCCAAATGACATATTTGTCCTGTACAGAATTTCTTTTATTTTCTACCCTAAATCATTAAAACCTGGGCATAAGAACTATATTTTCAATAACTGAGTAGAATAATTATTTGAAATAGTTTTTTTGGAAGTGTAGAAAATTTAGTTTAAAATGAATTATATGTAAAAATATGCCATATTTAAAAGTAAAATCTATTAAGTTATTTTTAAAACACATAATTTTAATAGGCATATATGCTAATGAATTAATAATGAGTTTCTATTTTTTTGGCAGCAATTTGAATTTAGTAATTGCTGCTCACATATCAGACAGAATCCTTGAAGGTGTCATTGAATCCTTGTCTAAAAGTCATAAACAACTGGTTAGTATCATGTTTAATTATCCTTTTTTCTGAATATTCAAATGCTATTGATGTTGATATTTTGCTGTTTGATTTATTGATTTTAAATAAATTTTATACAAAATGAAAGTCATATTAAACTGTTTTTTAAACATTTTATTTAGAATGTTCATTTTTGTTATATTCTAAAATGTTACAGTCAATGTTCAATCCAATTTTTTCAAGTGTTTCTTGCCAAACACTAGATTCTATATGAAAGTAGCCTGTCAATTAAAACTGCAGAATACTCTGATTTCACCATAGCAAGATGTAAAAGTTCCACCTGTTTTGTCTGAGTATTGGCTCTTGGTTGATTAGCTGATGACTTTGAACTAAAAAGCTAATGACTGCAATACTCCTTTTTAATCTTTCCTTGACTCCAGACATATTGTAAAAACCTGAACCATCCAGCTTACAGCTCACCCCTCATTGATAGCCACTTATAAGATTTTTATTTATTATTATTATTTTTTTTTTTTAGACAAATGAATTAAATGTAAAGAAACGATATCACTCAAATAACTACCTTGATGCAGACAAAACTGAAAAAGCTGATTTAGAAATCTCATCTGAGAAACCTCCTGAAAAAGTGAACCTTGAAAGTTATGAAAAGGAAAGTCCTACTCTAAAATACTCTCCAGGTGTAAGTTATCAACCTTGTTTCACCTTCTTTATATTTAATTTCTTTTTTTTTCATCTCCTTCTTTCATTATCCTTGCTATGGCTTTACTAAGATTATTAATATTAATCATAGATGTGATGTGATTTTACAATTAATACCCTCTTATTTGAAACATTTAAAACAAATTCAAAGTTAAAAATTGTTTCTTAATAACCCTTTTTTTAATGTAACACTCAAAAAATACTTTAAAACATTTTGATTTCATACTGGTATCATATTTTTCTTAAATTTACATAAAGGAAAATTCCTAAAAGAAAAATTTAAATCTGTTTAGTCCTTCAAATATTAGAGGGAAATGAAATTTTGAAAATGTATTAGTTTAATCAATGTAATTCTTTTTAACTTTTGTTGTAATTATTTATAAAAAAATAATTTTTACAGCAAGTGGGGTGCAGACATAAACACAAATTAATTTTTTTTTCAACAGCAACAGTTAAATATATTTTTTTGAGCTCTTAGAAATCTATTGAGTTTTTTTATCAAATGAAATTGTTACCAATTCAATGAAACCTTGAACATATCAATATAAAATAAAGGTAAAAATATGTTTATTTGTCTTTAGAATCTTAACTTTTGTAATTTTGTGATGCTGCCATTTATTCTTAATGAATAGTTGTTGCTAATATGAAGTATCAAAGTATTTAATTGGGAAAGAAGTTGAAACTATTTTTACATGAAATTTTGCACAGTTTTTATATATATATATATTGAAATTTGAAATTTTTAACAAAAAATAATGTAAATCAAGTAAAATATATTCTTTTTAATTCTGAAAAAAAAAAGATTAAAATTTGCTAGTTTTTAAAATTCTAAAGTTTTATGTATGTATGTTAAATTTTTTTAAAAATTTATGTATGTATGTTAAATTTTTTTAAAAACTTATGTATGTATATTCTTTATTAATGATTTTCGTGCAAATTATGATATTCAATGTTTTCGTAGAAATAGATATTTCATTAATTAGAATAGGAATTTAATTTTATAATTTTATAAACTGCAAAAAAATAATTTTTACTGCATAAACTTTTGAATTTAAAAAAATTCTTTTTGATGAATCAAAAATTGTTTTTAATCATGTTGAAGTTTTATTTGATTGGAAGGTGGTAAATAAAAAGCATAATGTGTTACATTTAGTTAAAAACAAAACACAGTTTCAACAAACTCAAACTCAAACTCAACTAGAATTTAGAACCTTGCTTGCAAATTCCATTATTAGCTTTCATAGCAGTATCATACTTCACTTAATAATTTTAGGTCTTTTCCTCAATTAATCAAGTAATTATCAACCCTTGAATGCATGGATTTGATTTTATCTTAATTCATTACTGAGAAAATCCTTACAAGAAATGATTGATTCTTGTATGTTGGATTTCAAGAAATTTTCTCATACTATTTCAAATATGTTGCCTGCTGTATCACAAAATCTTTGTTTTAAATTATTTTCTATGTTAAATATACTTTAGAAAAACTATATTTTTTTGCATGCTCTGTTTACATTTTTCAAATCCTATCTAATTTTGTTTGAAAACCCAAGACACATATGCCTATGGGTATTAAATCTGACACTAGTTTTGCAAATATTTTTATTTTATTATTCATTATTAATATACGCTATTTTTTCAATGTTGTTACTATAGAGATTAAATGGATTAAGAAAATTAGAAAACAATATTAAGATATAAAAGTACAATCTAAAAATAATTCTATATTTCTATAATGATATGAATTTACATTATCATTCAACATTAGGCAATAAATAGTAGTATTTTAATAAGGAAAATTATAATTTTTTGATCAATTTCATTTAGTTCAATCTTTGTTTAACAGTAAACAATTGATCATATCTTCATTTTTTTGTTCATTGAGATATGTGTTGAATTGTTTTCTATAGAATTAATATTTTCTGATAAAAATGATAAGACATGATTTGTAATCCCTGGTGTATTTTTAAAACCAGTACAAGTAAAATAAATAATCACAAATTAATAATTTTCTGCCTAAAAATGCATTTTATATTTGCTGTTAATGGTGACTATCTAGATTAAAAACATTATTAGAAAATATTTTTAAAAAATTTCAAAAGAAAAATGAATAAAAACACAAGATTTTTCAAAGAATCTTAACAGAAAGATACAAACTCACTAATCGCATGACTTTTTGTTTTGCATATGATGTTTTGTTTTTGCTTAGTTACTAATAGTCACTATATAGCAATATATCTGTATTTCAGATAATCTTTCAATAAAGCAGCATTCACATTTTATCAATTTCTTTTGCACATATATTTTTTCTTCTTTGATTTCATATAAATTCACAGCAGCTGAATTTGCCATAAAAACTGTTTGACTATTTTGAATTTAGAATATGCTTAAATATAATTTCCAAGGCTGTAATATTTATGCTTTAAGATTTCATATTGTTTCTATCAATTGTAGAAACATTGAATTAAGTTATTTCTTTTATGTATTGTCTTTTGTTGCATGCAGTATAAACCCTCTGAACTTAATGCGGATTTTGATGACTCTGATGTAAGTATTTCATGAGCCTTTTTTTGTTTTTTTAATTTTGCAAAATTCCTCTTTAATCTTTAATCTATTTTCTCCCGCCTTTCCTACTTGACATTTAATAACTGAAAAAATTGAGAAACAATAAAAAAAAAAATGAGCCAACTTTCTTACTATGAACTCTTAACTTTTATTAACTCTTATACACTGTATATAAAATATCTATCATCTAAATTTTAAATTGCTATTTGGGCATTAATTATCAGATGCTATCTACAACAGAATTTTTATTATCACTGTCATACTGTATAAAATTGACTGCTTTTTATTTTACGTGTATTATTTTCTTTATTCAATTTTATCAGACTTCTATCTTTCCTAAGTTAACCGTTTTAGAAGCTCATATTTTTTTGAGTACCTGCTTCACTTTTTATCTTCATTCACTTTCTGACGGATGTTTTTAGCTGCTTTCTCAAATATTTACCAAGATGCATGGTGTTATGTTTTATATAAATTGAAATTTATCTGGGGCTAATAGGTTAAATTCTGACTGCAGGATGAAGAACATATGTTGACATTAAACTTGAAAACAATTATAGAATATGAGCAGTCTACTACCATAGAGTAAATAATGGGTAAGGTTTTCAGTTCAAAAAGTCAACATGATTGTTCTCAAGTTTAAGAAATATCTGTCGGAAATCCTGTGAAGGTATCACAGTGGGGTGAGGTAAAGAAACTTGGTTGTAGCAGACCAAACTTTATTCTGCTTAAACCTAAGGTACAGCCTGCAATACAAAAGAACATAATGCTACTAAGACATATGAGCAATGTACATATACAACCAATAAATAAGTAGTGAGGTAAAGTAATGGAAGCGAGACACCCAAATGTCTGCACTGACGTTGAGCTTGTTTGCCGCCAGTCTCCCAAAACATAAACAAATATGAAAACACTTGCTAGCAAAGTTTGAAAATGTCACAGTAACATCAAAGTTATCCAACAAAACTAATATAACACACAGAAAATTGAGAGAAGTTTGATAAAGATAATAATCAAAATCCTTCTTACAAATTCTAACAATCATCTAACGTTCTGTTGAAGAAAATGATCTAAAATTTATACATTTTGATTTGTATACAGAATAAAGACAGAACTGGCAAAAAGGAATTTTTTTTATTGATAAATGGAGTTCATCCTTATTAAAAGATATTTATTAACACAGTATAATGAAACTGTCTTGAATTTCATTAAAAATCTTATGATACAAAATGTTCTTTTTGTTTACGAAGCATGTTTTCTCATCATTGTGAAATCAAGGCATAAATAGAAGGCTCTGCACAAGCTAATCTATTCTCTACACTATATAACATTTTTCAATCTGTATACAGGCCTGTTTTGCTGTGTATGGCTCATCAGTACAGCTCTGCAACCGAAGAGTTTTTGAGATATATAAAACGTTTTGTTAAATAATAATGAATTCTTTTTCTCTATACAATTCTAATACTTGTTGCTTTCTCTATTCATGAATTTTTTTTCAGTTTTTGAATCTTAATTCTCATAACTCTATATATTCTAAAACTATATTTATCATTCAAAAAGTAATGCCTTCTATTTTTCAAAGTTATTTTTTAAAGTTGAAGAGCCGTACAGATAGGAGTGATACTATTAAAACTAGCATATTTTTGTGCTTCAGAAGTTATTTTTCTATATAGTCATCACAATTCCCAATGCACTTTTGATAGAGAGATGAAAAAAATGGCCTGTATTAGCAATCCCTCTGATCCATTAAGGCAGAATAAAAAAAAAATTAAAAATAGGAGGCATTACATTTGGAACAACACTCATACATCTTCCAAAGGACTTGATTATATTTAATTTAAATTACTTGCTCAACCTTCCTCTTCCTATCTCCCTCTCTTTTTCCCCTCCCTGTCTACTTTGATGTAATTTAAACTAAAAGTAAATAAACTAAAATAGCAATTGATTTCTATTAAATAATTACAATCAGCTGAAAACAAAACCGACTTGGATTCCCAAAATTTGAGTATTTAACTCATTATTACAATGTTTTCTATTATTCAAACATGAAAAAACAAAAAAAAATATCTTTTTTTTATGGGCACAAGTATTTTGGCCAATTTTCCTTTTTTTATGAAATTGCACTAAAAAATTTTTATTCATTAAAATGATTTTATTAATACTAAGAAAATCAAAATTTATTTAATGTTCAATTTCTTTTAAAGTTTTTTTTCTCTTTTGTATGTTTCTAAATCAGAAGTTGCTATTAAGTTTATTGTTTTATACAAATTTCTAATTTCTCTGACCAAAGCCTGGTGCTTATATTTGTATTTTAAAATCCTGTTCTTTATTTAATTTTGATCTATTCATGTTAACTTACTTTTGAGGGGAGAATAATATTTCTAACATGTTCTACAGGGAAATCCTAATATATGCATAGGTATTGTTTATAAGTAAATCTATGATATTTATTAAAAAAATACTAATAGATAATCTTGAAACTTGCATATAGATCTATTTCATTCTTATTAGAAATCATCAGTGTAACTCATCCAAATTTAACCTGTGATCTCAATCTTAGGCAGCAAACCACCTATCAATTGATCAACGAAGTTCAATAATTATTTCTCAGTGTTATTTTGCTTGTCAAGATAATTAACAGCTCAACAAAACATTTGTTTACATTACTTTATCTGAAACAACAGCTTGATAATGTGTATATATGTATAATGCAAATTATATTCTCTTATAATACTGTTGGATTATAATATCCATTATACATATATACCTAATGAATTTGCATTTGAAACTTCAAGTTTTAAGAAATGAAAATGACATACAATTAAAATTCATCAGGTACCTGTATAACACTCCTCTTTTTTTTAATATCAAAGTATTTATAGAATAATAAATATAGAATGTTTCTTTTATTCTATTATGGCAAATTGAAAATATTTTTGATATTTTTTTGGGTAGATAAGTGACTCTGATTTAAAAAAAAAACACTTTTTAGAAATATTTTGTTGTAGCATTTTTTATTGTTTTTTTCTCCTTCTTTCAGTATTCACCAAAATTGAACACAAAAAAGAAAAGTTTGTATGGCAGAAAACTTAGACCACAATCTGTTATTGGTAAGTTTGATTCTTTTTTTTAAATTAATTTTTTTTGTTTTGTTAATATTTTTTTCATTTTTCAACAAATTTATTTGTTAAAGGCTGTATGAAAACAGGGATATATTGTCAAATATTAATTCCAGCAACTTTGATGAAATAATTAAACAGGAAAAATAATTTAGGAATCTAATTCAAAATCAATATTCCATATCATTCAACTTTTTATAGACAGCTTTTTTAGTCATATTTATCAAAAGATGTTATAATCTACACTAAATAGAAGCAATGTATTTGTCTATAAGAGAGAGAAAATTAGTTAGGCAAGATTTCATACTATCACTATCCATCTTCAAACCAATTTCTTTTGAGATTTGAGAAATATATATATATACATAGATATATATATTTCTCAAATTTTATTTATTATATAAATGCAACAGTCACTGACTCTAATAAGATCACTGAAGTGCAGTAACATTAAACTTGAATAGTAATAAGAATAATAATTTCTATCATAATTCTGTACCCAGTTTGTATTAACACAGTATCATATACAAGATTAGAATGCAAAATAACTACTTCTGTATTTGTTTGGAAAAATTTAATTTCTAATTAATTTCATACCAGGCATATATACCTTCCATATTTTAATGTGATAAGGAAATACTGTCATACTGTCTATTATAAGATTTGTGTTTTAAAAAAGGAAAAATATTTTCAGACAACATCTGGGGCAAATTTGCTCTTGAAGTACAGTGAAAATGCAGTGAATTTGTGTAAAAAATGCTTGATTAAAATCAATTTGTAGTAAAATATACAACCCATTTTTTATGTATGAATAGCTTTAAAATGTTTTTTAAAAGAGAATGAAAAGATTCAGATCTGATCTTTTAAAAAAAGAATTCAAAAACAACTTTCTACTCAGAAAAGTCAATTCCACATTTACTTAGACTTTTAATTATTTATCAACTTCAACAAATGAATAAGAAAAGAAATCATTTATTTGTTTTTTTAATTATGTTTGTATTATCAAAATGAAGACTTTGCATTCAGGATATTTATTTGAATGAAAAAGAAAAAAGGTCTGTTTGAAACGATCTTTAGTAAATATATACTTCAAATGAGAAAGCCTTATAAGTTTTCATGGTCAAACACACCTGATATTTCAATCTTTTTTTTTTATCCATACTGTAATTATTTCCACTGAATATAGACCTTATATTTTTTCAAAATGTGGGCCCAGAGGAAAAACTAGTATAAGAAACTTTATTGTAAAAGTAAATAATGGTTATTTTAATGTGCCACACTAAATCTTTTTCATCCATTATGATGACTATAGGTTTGCATGTAGTTCATTTCAGTTTATTCTAAAATGCATAATTTTTACTTGATATTGTTAAATTTATTTTCAAGAAATGAAAATCTTGCTTCCTTGTTGATTGAAGATTTATAACAATTTGAGTATTGTAAGTTTGTATTATTCATCCTCTTGCTTTTTGAGAAAATTCCCTATGGCCACCATTTTGCTTTTGAGCACCATTTTCTTTTATTTTCTCTTTTTTTATGCTCATTGGAAAACATAAACATGGTTAAGGAAAAGAAAACAAAGTTCATTTGTCTAAATATCTTCTTAGATGAGGTTTGACACTCACTATTATTTGCATTATTTGATCTTTCATTCTGATCTTTATCATTATATACATGTTTTGGCTAATATGTCAACAAACACCCCAGTCCATTACTGTATATATAATATATATATATATAAACAACAAAAATGAGGGTAAGTCTGAATAATTCAAATAATGCAAAACCTTTCATTACACATCTTATATATAAAAGTCAAGATGTCGTTGTGTGTGTGTTTGTGTGTGTGTGTGTATGTTTTATGCAATCGCGCACCTCTTATGATATCGCGACCAAATTCGACA
>JAUZSX010333499.1:0-10914 GCA_034780655.1 Idiosepius hallami | reverse complement strand
ATAGAGAGAGAGAGAGAGAGAAAGAGAGATAGATAGATAGATAGATAGATAGATAGATAGATAGATAAATAAATAAGATCAAGAAAAAACAGAGAAAAAAATTAAGTTGATACCTAACATAATTTTTTCTAGCCAGGTATCTTGGCAATAAATTTATTTGTAATTGTGTTACGCTTCTGACAAGAAGAAAACTTATATTAAAAATTGGCAGCAGTTTTATGGCAAGCGAGTTTTTACGCTTGCTGTTGTACGTATAGAGTTCAGACCCAAAGGTCTATATCATTATGTCAACAACTCCTAAGCTGAAAGAAATAAAATAGACAAACGAATACCAATACACTTTTTGAACGTTCACCTATTTTTCCCCAAGTGCAAATACTGCAAAATGTGATGAAATAATAGTAACAACAATGTTTAATAAAACCATCCCCAGCAGCAATGAATATAGTCCCAGTACATAAAACAGCTAAATTGTAATTTGCCGAATTTTAAAACAAAGCTAGTTAAATTTCAGCATCCAATCAGTGGATAAAGACTAAAATTGGAGATAAATTGATACAAGCATTTTTGCTTGTAAAAATTTACTTATTATTTTTATACACGAGTTTTTCAAAAGATTATGCCTATCGTTTTAACAGGTTATTAAAAGTGACCACCCGTAACAGTATCCTAACAGTACTTGCCCTCAGAGTAGCCTAATAGTACCTCCCCTAACAGTAGCCTATCAGTGGCCTATTAGCACTAATTTTAATCATAATGTATAACTATCCGGTTTCAGTTATATGCTATGTATTTTGACAGTTTTTTAAAAATTATATGTTATAATATTGCATTGTTTTTTTGGGATATCTAAGAGGTTTTTAAAGTCTACTTTGTGAAAAAGTTATTTTGGTATATACTGATATTATATTTACTTGATGAATACCAACCCAAGTTTGGCACAAGGCCATTTTACGTGCTCTTACAAAGGCTTATTACATTTGGTGTTACCCTTCACCTAGATGAGCTGCTCTCTTGAGTTAACGAAATCCATCTGCCTGAGGCATCTAAAGGTGAATGCAATGGTTTTGACTGGGATTTGAACTCACGCACTACGATTCCAGAGCCCTAGCTTTTACCAATGCACCACCGTCTTTGCCTATACCTGCTGGTATATATTGATATATTATGTCATGTTATGTCAAGAACGATTTCTTTCTAGATAAAATAATAATTTTTTTTTCAATAAACATGTTTTGCTTTACTTAACTACATATAAAAGTGTAGATCTTAGGTTTCACAACTTTGCCAAGTGTGAGCACCGCAATTCGTCTGACATTGGAATTAATGCAAAATCATTTTAAAACCAAAGCTCTTTTAAGTCACAGATTGCACCATCTTCTAAAAAAGTTAATTGCGTAGCATTTCTTTATTTCACGTTTATTCTGTAATCGATATACTTATAAAAATCAGACCGTCGTGTTTGTATGAGACCCTACATCCTGTAGATCTTTTGAAAATAAAAGGACACTAGGTATTAGGCAAAAAATATTTAAAAAAAACTATCTCGAGAAAAAGAAACTATAATAGTAATAAAAAATGATTTAGACCGCTAAAATTTGCGTATACACAGTACTGACTTGCTATATAATAAGCGTCGTTTACTGCCATGAAGAAAAGTTTTAAATAAATAAATTTAGTATTAAAAAAATATTAGAAACGAATTTAATAGAAAAAATATTAAAAATTAATTTAGCATAAAAACAAATTAGAAATGAGTTTGGCATGAAAAGGTATTAGTTATGAGTCTAAGAAAGGGTTAATTGTTTTCCTAGATTCTAAGTTTTTTTTATTATCTTTGTAGCAAGTTTCCTGCATTGGGAAAAGCCGGATAATACTTATAGTAAGATTTAAAACTTAAAATTATCTGCATTGATAATTGAGTCTTGTTGTTATTTTAGATCCAATAAATCTTTCCAGTTTGGAAATGATTTTGTTTTTAGAAGGCTTACAAAGGATCGACATGATAAAAAGGTTAAATGATGTAATTTAATTCAGCGACGGTTGAAGGTTTAATCGGGACTCTTCGCTGTATTTTAAGAAGCATTATCATTTTCCAGAATTAAAAGCAATTTAGAAAGCCTTACCAGGCTAAGGTTTTAATATCCAATTACTAGAACAAGAGGCTGTGTATTTTTATTCTGATTCATTGTTAGAGTTATAAAACTATGCAAAGAAATACTTGAATCCATTCAGAAAATAAAACAATTAAATTAACATTCAGAAATATTACACTAACCAATTAACGGATAACACAATAAAATATGATATAATATAGTAAAGTATGATGCAATATAAAATAAAATATTATTGTATTTTATTCACTGCTACAATTAATTTTCTATCGTGCTATTTATTGTCTCAAGAGTTAATGTAATTAAATATTTTCATCTGTTGTTTGTTTTGTTATTCTTGTTGAGCAGAGAGACCTCTCCTCACTCGTTTGGGTTTGAATCGGTTTTACTGATGTTATAAAGTTTTTGTAATCTCTAGTTATTCTAAGATTTCTATACCTAACTCCTTTAGAGGATAATTTTAACCACGGTCAAATTTCAGAAGCCTAACATACTTGTACAATTATCTAAATCTATCAGATATACAGTCAAGGAAAAAAAATTATTCAATATTTTTATTCATTATAGATAGCATATATCCAATACTATAAAAAAATGACATTTGTGTTTCATTTTGCATATATGGGGGTACTCTTAAACCAAGGAACATAACCAATAGTCCAAATTAATTATATAATAATTCAAGTAAACAAATGTGTTTAGGGAACCCAGCTACAATCTGAACCCACTTAAGTTCTGATAGGTTTGCTAGATGACCCCCACCACATTAAATTGCACTATCAGTTTGCGTACCGTTGGGTAACCTTAAATCAAGGGCCATAAGCAATGGTCAAAACGTGTTAGATTAAAATTAACATATAGAAACGTGTTTTGGAGATCCTAAACTACACTCTGGACCCATCGAAATTAAATTTGGGGGGGATTTCCAGGTTTTCCCCGTTTTAAATCCGATTCTTTTATTTTGCTTACTCGCGGGTACCCTTAAACCAAAGGCCATAATCAGTTGCCTATTTTTATTATATTTTTGGTAAACTATCTAATTGTGTTTAGTGGACCCTAAGCTACACTCTGAATTCGCTAAATCTGAGTTTTTAGGTGGGTGCAAGGGCAACCCGTTTTTTTCCTGGACTAATAGATTTGATGTAGTTTATTAGTCAGAAATGTATCGATGTTCTGAGCGAACAAAAATATGTTACTATAATATTAGAAAGAATTGAGGTTTTTACCTTCTCTATTTTAATGCTTTTTTTGTTAGAAATTAAAAATGCAAAAAGCACTATTTTTTAGCGTTAACGCTTAGAGAATCTTTTCAAGTTATTTCGACATAACAATTAAAATGGTAAGGACATAAAGAAGTTATATCCATTTTGCGAATCTGTAATTGTTTTACAGGTTTCGATCACGCTCAGATATATCATAGCAAACCTTACAGACCACAATTTAATCCAAAACATGTTTTAATATGTAAAAAAAAAAACTTAACATTTTTACTTGTGCATATTTTTGTATGTATTTAATGTGATAAAACGATTTAATGATAAGATATATGAAGAAAATAATAAAAGCCCCTTTTTTCTAATTGTGTCTAGAGAAAAGTCTTTTCCTAACTGACTTTCTGTTGGTAGTTGTCAGTTATTATTAAATTTCCTCTTTAGCTTAGCTTGAATTTCTAACGTTCAGGTGATTTATCTTGTTTAACTGCATGTAATTAAGTTTGTATGCCAAACAAGAAGAAGACGGACGATGCTATCAACAAGTGTTGCATAACTCATTTATCCAATTTGATATTTTACCGCGAAATCTCGACAAAATTGACTGCCTAAGTGTGAAATGTAATTTGGGATTCAGCCTCGCTCTCTAATCATTCATTTTATTTCTATCTCACCAAACAGAAAATTTATTTTTTATTTATATTTTTTTAATCAAAACTGCTTTTCTCAAGATAAATACTAGAAAACTTATTGTATAGAAAAACTAGTCAAATTTTCTACATTATATTTACTTGGTGAGCACCAACTCAAGTTTGGCACGAGACCATTTTTACGTGCTTTTACCCAGGGTTTTTACATTCGGTGATACCCTTCACCTAGATGAGCTGCTCTTCCGAGTTAACGAGTCCCATTTGCCCAAGGCAGCTAAAGGTGAATGTAATGGCTTTGACTGGGATTTGAACTCGCGTAATACGATTCCAGTGCCCGGACTTTTACTAATGCTCCAACTTCGCTGCCCAAGTCAAATTATCTATATACTTATAAAAACCATACTTTAAAAATATATATATTTATATCCTGTAGCCTTTTAGAAAACAAAACCAGAATAGCTAATTAAACAAATATTCTAACTGTAAGCACAGCTCTCCAGAAAAGGAAACTACGGAAGTTATTTTTAAAAAAAGAAAAAAAATGATTCCGACCGCTAACATTTGCGCATGTGCTAACAGAATTAAATTCATATAATATCAGCTAAGAGCAGAGAAATTGGATCACTGGTAAAAGCTCGGGCTCTGGAATCGTAGTACGCAAGTCAAAAATCATTGCATTCACGTTTAGCTGCCTCGGATGGATGGGGCTCGTTAATTTGGGAGTGCATCTTATCTAGGTGAAGGGTAACACCGAAAGTAAAAAGCCCAATAATAGCACGTAAAAATGGCCTTGAGCCAAACTTGAGTTGGTACTCACCAAGTAAATATAATATTCAGCTTGTAAAACTCTTAGTATCCGTAATTATGTTCTACAGGCTCTCTAAAATTAACTTTACTTGTAAAGAAAGTCCGTTTTAATGTCTGTTATTCTAATCACGTAACAAGAAAAGTGTAGTCCACAATATCGATTTATGCATGATAACAGCAATTGCATGAGAGTGGAACACCGTTCTTCTGGCGTGGGTGAGAAATCACATGAAAATTAAGCCTATAGAAGGCTCACTAAAAAAAGTGGATGCTTTTAAATGCTTAGCTTCCGATGGTGGAAAAGCTGGTATTTACCTTGTCTTCAATTCCCCAAAACGGTGTCAATGTCAGATGGTGATTAAAAAAGCAAAGGAACGTGGCATTGCCCAGTCGTGTTTTTACTTTCATCTTTTTTTTTCAAGATCTTCAATGGCACGCACCTTCATGCACTGCATTTAAATAAACTGATTAACATTTGGTCCATAAAATAGAAATAGAAATATATAGAAAATGGAATATTAAGAATATAAAAATCAATGTATGAATTCGAACCGTTAAACCTATTCACAGAAGCTCTAAAGTTAAGCAACTTAGAGCCTGTTTTGTACTAAGTCGGGTGACCACTTAGTAATATCAGGTTCTGTACCAAGCTGGTCGACTGAATGTTGTATTAACAGTCGAATGCATTCAGCATTCGAACTGAAAGACCTTTCCTCTCTCCAACCCTCCCTTACAATGACCTACCAAGAAACATCTCGAGTTAGAGTTACTAGGAGTCTTAGGATAGTTTGAGATCGTAAAACATTCTATAACAATAGCGAGACTCATCTAATCCCGATCGGGTGAGGAGAGGTTTTCTAGTTAACAACAACAACACAAACTGTAAAATAGGTTGATAACGTGAAGGAATATTACTAAATATTTTAAAGGGGTTTACTTCATATTGAAAATCACTTTTTTAGACAAAATAAAATTAAAAAGTAGAAGATACTTTCACTTCTATTAGTTAAGAGTAACAGAAGACATGAAACGGTGACTTTCCTGGAGAAATTTGCTTCATAGCAAAAACAGTTTTATCAAAATTCAATGAAAAATGTCGAATCGTACAAATAACATTGAACAAGGTGCACAGATACATGAATGCTTTTTGATTATATAAAATTAAGCTAGTATGTGCATGCTGCCCCAAATCTTAGTGTCATTTGTTTACTGACTGTTACTTTAAATTGAAATTTGGATAGTTTTTTAATAATTTTTCATTAATATTTTTCATTATTAACAAGAAATATATAGTGAATTATTTATTATGAAGTTTGTATCTGTATATATGAAGTTGTAATGAAAAGGAGAGTACACAAAAACTCAGTTCACTGTAATAGCTTGTAGCTAAAACAGAATAAATACACACAGTTCAATGCAGTTCGCCAACACCTCATCTAGTAACAACCTCCGGCATGGTTTGCAACTGAAAAAAGGTCCAACCGACGCACGTGGTAGACTAAAACAAAAACACATATCACTGTCTTCTGGGAATTCTCCAAATTGACTGAGACCCTTCTGCTCACTGAACGTCTTGTTTATATGTGCGCGAGGTACTTCCTTATTTGCATATGAACATCGAGACGGAATCTAGGCAGTCAAAATCAACGGCGCCGCCATTTGCAACTGCCCCGGATGTCCTTTCCGTATTGTACACAAAAAAATTTCGCCACAATATATTTATCATAAATAACAAAATGGCGTACCAGAGAGACGAAGAAAAAAACTAAAAACTTTATTTTTTTAATTTTCGTCTTTACTTAATGAGCATTCAATTTGTGGATCAAATTTTAAAAAAAATCATGAATGCAATGCTAGCAAATTTTGCATGGGAAAAGTTACAGAAAATTTTTTGATGTTTTCAGACCAATAAAACAACAAAAAAATAACGCTTACTGCTTTTACATGTTATTAAAAGCGATTATTTTTCAGCGACAACAAAGCTTATATTACTTCATGACCCATAATGAATTATAATTGAGCTTTTCCTGAAATGCTGACAGTGCAGTGCAGCTCAAAACAAACATGATAACTCAACACTGACAGCCGATAAAACATTGTTTTATCGTACTGTCCCAACTATAGCCCAGCAGTAAAAGAAGGAAGACTCTCCTACTACTTTCGCGCAAAATGCATGCCGTCACCGTTATATTCAGATTAGAGGAGAAAGAAAGAAACATCGGACGTGAAAACTAAAATTCTCACTCGATGTATTTCGGCCAGTCTCACAGATCATTATAGCCAAACTTTTTCATTGTACTTCATCAGGTCTCATCTCGTATTTCGGGCGAACTATAACAATTATAAATAAAATGTCTGTCAATATTTAAGCGTCAAGTTTCAGTCCCTTATTAATCAGGCCCAAACACCTTCATACATATTTATATCTATTACAAAGCGATCATCGGCTGAATACTGATGTCTGTTAACACCTTTTATAAGAGACAATAAACAGTTGTTTATGCTTTTATGAATAAAAATTGCTTAGAATTTTATGAGCTGCACGTAGTCTACAGGTTATTACTGAGGGAAAATCTCCAAGTAAATTGGCTTCGAGTTTCAAATGAAATTATAGAATTATCTCTTCATAATTGTCTTGGGATGGGTCCCAGACATAAACTCTCATCTGCTTACGATGTCGTAACGCATAAATTATTATCAGATAAAATACACACAAAACAACTATTTAATATGATAAGTCACAGGTCGAAGTAGATAACGGGTAATTTCAATAATTTGCCCCCGAGCGAAATAAAAAGTAGATAATTGTCGCTTAAAAACACAAATATTCAAACACAGTGATAAAAAAATCTATCTAAACAGTTCGTATTTTATTCATGGAAACAAGATCGTTTTTGTTAAAAATAAGTCGATATTTAATTTTGTGTAGTTATTTTGTATTCTTTAGTATATTGGTATATTATTCTTCGAACTGCAATAATTTTTTCATTATTTCGTGATGAATATTTAAAGTGTTTACAAAATAAGTGATTAGACACAAATACATCAGTTAGGGGAAGAAAAGGATGATAGTAAAAGTATGTAATGACAAAAAAGCCCTTTTTTACCTTTTCTTGAAAAATTAAAAAAGAGGCTAAATTTTTTGTAACAAAGTTATATCTCTACAGAAAAGATATTCTATCCCCATCCACTAAGACACGAGATCATTTTAAGTTGTCCCCCAAAATTTAAAGAATCGTGTCAAAAATTCTTTGATTCGAAGCCGGCTAAATGATACTTTAACCTGATCCCAAATCCTGCAGAGCAGCATATTTAATACGTTATGCTTCTATTCAACAGTGGTTTTTAGAAAAAGGTTCCATTAAGGATTGATTAGTGTTGTGGTTGCTGAGTGGTTAGCAATTAATAATGGAACATACGACAAGGTGATAGGTAGAGAGAAAGTTTACAACAGAGTAAGTTAGTAATACCAAAGTAGTTAGTGATAGTGTAATCAACCGACATCCGGTTAGCCCGCCGCTGACTTCTCCGTAGTAGTGACGTAGGTGACTGTTTATATGCCCATTGGGCGAGTCCATGGTTCGGTAATCGAAAGGGGAGATAGCCCCCGCAACAATTAGCAAGTTTTTGGACATTGAATTTGATCAGAAAAAGCAGATGGTAAATGATAAAGTGAGAAAGAAAAATGAGTTAAAAAGATAATGAGAGACAAGGTAGAAACTAAAAAATAGATTTAAGAAGAAATAATTGATTAGTTTAATATCTCAGAATGTTAATTCAATTGTTTTATTTTCTGAATGGATTCAAGTATTTCTTTGCATAGTTTTATAACTCTAACAATGAATCAAAATAAAAATACGCAGCCTCTTGTTCTAGTAATTGGATATTAAAACCGTAGCCTGGTAAGGCTTTCTAAATTGCTTTTAATTCTGGAAAATGATAATGCTTCTTAAAATACAGTGAAGAGTCCCGATTAAACCTTCAACCGTCGCTGAATTAGATTACATCATTTAACCTTTTTATCATGTCGATCCTTTGTAAGCCTTCTAAAAACGAAATCATTTCCAAATTCGAAAGATTCATTGGATCTAAAATGATAACAAGACTCAATTATCAATGCAGATAATTTCAAGTAATTTCAAATAATATCATTAACATATTTATTCAAATAAAGGTAGTTCATTTGAAAAATGAGACGCGATAGAAATGTATTTAAAAATAAAATCAGAACCAGTTGTTAGATTGTGTATGAGCTGTTTTCACAGTTTTGATTTTGCAAAACTTTTAAAATGAAGAATAAATAGAATAATGGATTTATTTATGAAAACTATTTTTACTTTAAAAAGAAAATTGCAACTCTATGATTACTCAGTTCGCACTATGATTTCACATCTGCTTTGGAAAGCCAGCGTGAACACAATATTCTTTTTTGAGGCTAGATTATCTCCATTATTATTATTTCCACTTGGAAAGACTTTGCATGTGGTTTAGGAAAAAATCCTATTGATAAGTGAAGGAAATTCTTTTTTTTTCTATCCAGAAAAATGTTTTGCGATCTATTAATTCATCTAGAAAAAATATAGGAAAAATTGCACATAAACCAAATTTACTATTTCTATCTGTCCTAGGAGTTTTCTTTAAAATGAATCACTAATGGTAATCTCATATCCTTAGATTGGTTAGATTTTTTTAACATAAAGTATGTCAAATATAACATATTATATTGACTATTTCCTATGATATTTGTTAATTGATGTGTTTCATTTAGGGTTATAAGATTTTTGGAGACGTCCCCGTACGGAGCAGTGGACTACTCCATTTCGTCACTTCCGTCCATGGAGTCTATTCTGAGGACGCGTCATGGACAGAAGTGACGAAATGGAGTCGTCCACTACTCCGTACGGGGGTGTCTCCAAGAAAGAGTAGACAAGCGTTTAAGAAAATCCATTGTATAAAATCTTAGACTATTAAGCTTTTCTTCGTGCAAAATATTCTAATTTATAAGAATAAATACTTGTAAAATACTTACTATTGACAAACCACTGTTCAGGACGAATCCACCATTTTCAGAAGACAACAATTTTAAGCGTGTGAACTGTCTTCAGTGTAACACGTGATTGATGTATCGAACATAAATATTTCTACCAAATAAGTTTCTTTATTTTCGCTGGTTTATAACGATTTTTTTCAAATACTTAATAATCGTCTTAAATTCTATAATTCTATTCGTATGAAATAAAGTTTAGTGAAATAAAATAATAAGATAAAATGAAATGTAAAAAACAAATGAATTTAACTGTGTTCAAATATGTAAAAGAATGCGCAATTACCTAACATGGTTGCCACTGTAGATGTGTAGTTTAGATGAACATTTTCTAAACTTATATATAAGTGGATTTTGTTGTAGTGCCTGTCATGAGTGGCTTTGGTGCTCTTTTTGTGGTTGTTTTGATCTGTGTTTTTTATAATTCAATGTCCTTCTTTAAATACTCGAGTATCTTAAGGTTTCACATGCCATTCATGTAGATGAAATACGTAATCAATTAATCAATTCATTCAATCCATTAATCAACCAATCAATCAAATCTTCATATACAGAGAAATAATACATTTCCCGGCTCTCTGCTGTGTATCCTCATATGCTAATACTCTAAAATTTAAATGTCCTTTTCATTACTTTGTCCTTAGGACAGATTTTCATGAAAGTCTAATGACTAGGATTACAAACTGACGTTTCCTTGCAAATCACGTCGTTATTTTGGTTGAAAAAACGACTGCTTAGCATCATAATGATAATATTTGTTTTGTTTTGTTATACCCCTTGCTGGCATACTGACTGTTCAGAAAAAAGGACCCCAAGGCCGAATATCAATTTACTCTTTCTTAAAAAAGAAAAAAGTACTTGGCTCTCTGCCATTGTCTGAAGTCACGACTAGATTTTGACCGAAGAGCTTGTATATCTTCAGTTTTTAGAGGGAAATATTGATTTCATGATTTTAGTTTTTAAATTTTTTTAAAAATCAAAATTGATTTCTGAGTCTTTTACTAATTTATTGATTTAATTATTTATTTATCTGTTTATTTGTGGCTACAATGAAAACTACTCAAAAAAGAAATAAAACAGTGACATAA
>JAUZSX010333488.1:0-10914 GCA_034780655.1 Idiosepius hallami | reverse complement strand
GCTAAAGTGAAAGTAATGGTTTTGACTGGGATTTGAACTCGCATAATACGATTCCAGAGACCGAGCTTTTACCAATGTTCCACCGTCGCTGCCCAAAATATATAGATGTTGAGAAAATAAGAAATGCTAATGGTTAGACTTTGAATAGGACGCACCTCAATCAACCACTCATGCTTACTTTAAGAAGAAAAAGAACCATTCTGCATACCATGCCAAGAGACTTCCACAGTGCCACAATGGGCAAGATTGCAGTTTGAAGGAATAAATAGCCTCGACTCTTTTTTTCACATAAACAGAACATTTTCTTTAATCACCATTTTTATGTCATTATGAAAACAATAAATAATTAGAAGTGAAACAAACATAAACAATATAGACTTTAAAACTACAACCTTGAACTCAAAGATTCCTGTTGTTTGTGAATGAATTCCGTCTGGGGACAAATGCCTCTCAGTTGGTTAGAAACATTGATGTGTTTGGTGAGAATTTGGCAATCAAACAACCTGCACCCTGATGGTTTAAAAGATTTTAATCTGGTGATTTAAGTCTTCAAATCCAACTCTGTGGTCGACCTCTTTATAATATTTAACAATAAAGTATTAGTTCTAAATTGGGAATTTCATGATTTAATAAAATAAAGTATCAGTTCTAAATCGGACATTTCATTCTTAATGACCTAATACAATAAAGTATCAGTTTTAAATTAGACATTTCATTTTTAATGGGTTAATGCAATAAAGAATCAGTTCTAAATCAGGCATTTCATTCTTTTGCCTTTGTGAGTCAATACTACTAGCTTTGTTATACATTTAAGTTTATTAATTTCTTATTGGAAAATTGACTGTGTTTATAAAGTTACTATTCACCATTCATTTCTTTCATTGAGCATTTAAATGTAAAAAATAAATAAATAAAATGATCGACAGGTTATTATAGGTGCACAGTAGTTTTTTGAACACACAGTATATTTTGTATAAAAAATGTGAAATAAAAATCAAAGAGATTGAAGTGATTGATAGCAATAAAAAATAATACTGTTGGCATTAAATGATTTTTTCTTTGAATTTCCATTAATTCTTGAGGCATTAATTTCTAATGGATCCTCATATTTAAGTTTAATTATTTATTTTGTTTTGGTTGAACCACCCTTATCTCTTTACAGCCAATGAAAATGATGTATATACACACATACAGAGACATACACATATATAGACATACACATATACACACATACAGAGACACATATACACACATAGTGACATACACAGAGACACACACACATATACATAGAAAAATATATAGAGACACATAAACACACACACACTGAGACATACACAAGTATACACATACATACACACCGAGACATACACACCTAGACACATACACACACATATATTGGCATACACACACACACCTATATAACCAAGAGACATACACACGCACACACACATATATACACAAGAGACATACACACACATATATATATACACACATACATACATACACACACACGCACTGACGCACAGAGACACATATATACAAACACACATACATACACACACACGCACAGACTAGGTAGAGCAAACTTTTTTTTTAAGTTGAATCTATGCACTACAAAGAATTTGGAATTTAGGAAAATATGCTTTAATAGAAAAAGGACCTCAGGGAAGCCATTTTGTTAAGGTAACAAAAAGGCTCCAAAAATGCTTTGATTTGTGTTAGTTTTAAAAAAAATTTCCCATCATGTCTTGATTAACAACAACAACAACAAAAATCTTTTGTAGAAGCTTGGATTATGAAATCGTATTGCATAAGTAAAAATCCCATTCAAAACTATAGTATTTACTTATCCTGGGTAGATGGGGCTATATAACTTAGGAGAGTAACTAATTCAGGTGAAAGGAAACACTGATTACAAAAAAAAAAAACAAGGGATCTAATGAGCACATAAAATGGCCTTGTGCCAAACTTAGTGTTTTGGAGACATAGACACCCACCTAACCTCTAACATGGACTCATTCATTAAGCATTTAACCAGCAGCTTAGGCCTGCTCAACTTGAGCTTTCTCAGATGTCACAGAGCCGACTCCTCGTGGACTTACTGACCCCTTTTCTGTACCACTAACCCTTACTTGATATAATAGTAGAAAAGAATAGTTGATTCATATAAAAATAGCATTAAACAATTTGAACTTTGTAGCTTAGTTGATAAAGAGGTTAATCTTATAAGACTAAGATCATTGGTTCAATCTACTGCGGATTTCTGATGAGAATAGAATAGATCTACATGCAGGAAACCAAACATTTTATAGATAAATACTATCTATTCATTAATATTATATATAAAGCTCTTTGGCTAGCAAAGTTGGAACATTGATAAAGGCTTGGGCTCTGGAATCGTAGTATGCAAGTTCAAATCCCTGTCAAAAGCATTGCATTCACCTTTAGCTGCCTCAGGCAGATGGGGCTCGTTAACTCGGGAGAGCAGCTCATCTAGTTGGAGGGTAACACAAAAAGCCTGGGTAAGAGCATGTAAAAATGGCCTTGTGCCAAACTTGGGTTGGTGCTCACCAAGTAAATATAACATATATAGCTTTAGTAAAAGCTTGAACTCTGGAATCGTGTTACTGTTACACAAGTCCAAATCCAGATCAAAATCATTCTATTCACTTTCAGCTGTCGTGAAGCAGGTGAGACTCCTAAACTTAGAATAGTAACTCATCTAGGAGAAAGAAACTCGAATATAAAACCTGCACTTTACTTGGCTAATCAGTCATCTCGCTTTGCTTGTCACTGCGTAAAGGCCAAATTGAAAGAGAGCATGTTGTATGTATCGCACAAGCGTACTAAAGGTTAATTATCTGTACAGACAACCCTTATATTTCAGACATCTCATCAGGGTTGGGCTTCTTTTGTTAAGAAGTGGCAGTCACTCTCACTCTCTCTCTCAATATATATATATATATATATATATATATATATACATAAATTTGTTTGTGTTTAACAGTGTTTAAACTCTTAAGGTAATCTTAATGCTAAGAACAATTATTTTTGATAAACGTTTTTTTGTGCATACAGTTTTTTTTAATAAAATATTTTGCACTATTTGAACCATAGCTGGAGGGAATGTAGATAAGGATTCAAACCTTTACCAAGAGTTTTAGCTTATATGTGAACTTGGATGGAATGCCTGGGATTTGAACTCGTGTGTTATGATTCCAATTCCGACTGCCTATCCACTGCCCTAGGCGATTCTCCACAATATATAAAATAAAAGAAATTTTCCCCAATATAATATATACTTAGTGAGCACCAACCTAAGTTTGGTACAAGGCCATTTTTACATGCTCTTACCTGGGCTTTTTACATCCAGTGTTACCTCCATCTAGATGAGCTGCTCTCCCAAGTTAACGAGCTCCATCTACCTGAAGGAACTAAAGGTGAATGCAATGGTTTTGTCTGGGATTTATACTCGCATACTACGATTCTAGAACCCGAGCTTTTACCAATGCTCCAACTTTGCTGCCCAAATATATAAAAGTATTTAAAACACAGTTAATATATCAGAATTGGTTTTACTCTGAAGTCTCATCATCTAATTTATAACAATCATCATAATCATCTTTTGCATGAAAAATAAAGAAATCCTTCTTCTTGGTGAAACCTTTTTGAAATGACTTTTTTTCATACCTGCTACCATTAAAAAGAAAAGAAAAAGAAAAGAAAGTAAAAAAGAAAAGAAAGTAAAAAGAAAAGAAAGAAAAAGAGAAAAAGGAAAAAGAAAAAAAGGAAAAAGAGAAAAAGAAAAAAGAGAAAAAGGAAAAAGAGAAAAAGAAAAAAGAAAAAAGGAAAAAGAGAAAAAGAAAAAAGAGAAAAGGAAAAAGAAAGAAAAGAAAGTAAAAAAGAAAAGAAAAGAAAAAAGAAAAGTAAAAAAGGAAAAAGAGAAAAAGGAAAAAGAGAAAAAGAAAAAAGAAAAAGGAAAAAGAGAAAAAGGAAAAAGAGAAAAAGGAAAAAGAAAAAAGAGAAAAAGAGAAAAAGAAAAAAGAAAGAAAAGAAAGTAAAATAAAAGAAGAAAGAAAAGAAAGAAAAAAAAGAAAAAAGAAAGAAAAGAAAGTAAAAAAAAGAAAGAAAAAGAAAAGAAAGAAAAAGAAAAGAAAGAAAAAAGAAAGAAAAAAATGAAAGAAAATCTAAAAAGAAATGGAAGTAAAGAAGAGGAACATTACTTACGCTGTATCCTTTGTGGTGAAGAATATTTTAGAAATCTTTTTGAAATGGTATTTTTTTTCACTCTCTCTACCATTAAAAAGAAAAGAATGAAAAAAAAGGAAGAAAAAGAAAATGAAAAACAAAAATAGAAATAGAAACTGAAAAAAAAGAAAAGAAACACAAAAAAACACTAAAAAAAATGAAGAAGAAAATCTCTAAAAAAGCGAGGAAGTAAAAAAGACGAACATTGCTTACCCTGTGTCAAATTAATATGACTAGATTATCTAAAACGAAATAGCAAAAAAAAAAAAATATATAAATTTTCTTCAAAGGATCAAAAATTATGAAAGATCTCAACACTTTATCAAGGACGAGTTGACATCAGGTATTCAATTAAAAAGAAAAAAAAGGAAGATAAAAGATGTTAAGGACTTGTTTCAAAAGTAGTTCTAGTATAGTATATATATATATATATATATATAGTATAGTATAGTGAGTGCATAACAAATCTCTCCCTATGTTCATTCAGTGGTAGAACTTGTGTCTTATATTTTATACTTGGAAAAGAAAGGAAAAAAAAGGACTTTGAATTTTAATGCCTTTATTGGGGGTTTGGGGGATTTTCATTTTATTTTATTTATCTCTTAATTCTTTTAATTTTTTTTTATTTATCTTTTAATTATTTCTAATTTTATTTAATTTTATTTAATTTTATTTTATTCATCTTTTTATTTTTTTATTTTTTTTTTTTAATTTTATTTTATTCATCTTTTTATTTTTTTTATTTTGTTATTTTATTTAATTTTTTTAATTTTATTTTATTTTTTAAATTTTATTTTATTCATCTTTTTATTTTTTTTTTTATTTTGTCATTTTTTTAAATTTTTTAAATTTTATTTTATTTTTTAAATTTTATTTTATTCATCTTTTTATTTTTTTTTTTATTTTTTTATTTTTTAAATTTTATTTTATTCATCTTTTTATTTATTTTTTTTTAAATTTTATTTTATTTATCTTTTTATTTTTTTATTTTTAAAAATTTTATTTTATTCATCTTTTTATTTATTTTATTTTATTTTTAATTTTTTTCATTTTATTTTATTCATCTTTTTATTTTATTTTTTATTTTATTCTATTCATCTTTTTATTTTATTTTTTATTTTATTCTATTCATCTTTTTATTTTTTATCTTATTTTATTTTATTCATTTTTTGACTCGTTAACTCTTTTTTCTTTGAGTCTAAATTGAGGATTAAAAAAAGCTAGAAATAATTCAATCAAGTTTGTTCCTGCTCTAATACGAACATGACGTATCTATTAAATCAGAACTACCCTAAACAAAAAAATAGAAATAAAATAAGGAAAGGAATAAAAACAGTGATTATAATGTTGTTGATGGGTATATTTTTTAGTGCCCAGCTTTGGAATAAAAACACATTGACTATATAACTGAAACGCATCCACTATCTAACTGAAACGCATCCACTATCTAACTGAAACGCATCCACTATCTAACTGAAACGCATCCACTATCTAACCGAAACGCATCCACTATATAAATGAAACGCATCCACTATCTAACCGAAACGCATCCACTATATAACTGAAACGCATCCACTATATAATTGAAACACATTTACCATATAATTAAAACATGTACACTACATAACTGAAACACATTCACTATATAACTACTTGTAAACCTGTTATAATTCTAGGTTGTTAACTACAATCTCTGTTGATGATAAGAAGATTTATCTTAAAGTGAAAATGGTTCACCCAGGAATGATTGAATTATTAAAATGGAGTTTTTATGATGTCTGAAGTTCTGAACATTTTTGAGAAAAACTTTAGGGCAACAGAAACATTGCAATCTTGATTTTAAAGTGAGACAATAATTACATCATACAAGTAAACAAGAAGCATTTGGGAGCTTATAATGAATTTGGTATTAATAAGAAAGACAAACAGAGAATGATGATGATGATGATAGGAACATTAATTATGATGATGATAGCAAAATTGATGATGATGATATGTTGATGTTGATGATTATGAGGATGGAAGATTGGTGGTGGGGGTTGTGATGATGATGATGATGACAATAGGAAGACCAATGATGATGATAGGAAGCTTGGTGGTGATGATAAGATTATCGATGATGATGATGATAGCAAAATTGATGGTGATGATGATGATGACTGGAAAATAGATGATGATGATGATAGGAAGCTAGGTGGTGATGATAAGATTATCGATTATGATGATGATGATAGCAAAATTGATGGTGATGATGATGATGACAGGAAGATAGATGATGTTGATGATGATGATAGGAAGATTGGTGGTGGTGGTGGTGGTGGTGATGATGGTGATGATGACAAGACTAATGATGATGATGATGGCAGTAAGACTGATTATGGCGATGATGATGATAAAACTAATGATGATGTTGATGACAGGAAAACTGATTATGGTGATGATGATGAAGACAAGACAAATGATGATGATGGCAGGAAGACTGATTATGGTGATGATGATAAAAAGACTGATGATGGTGATGATGACTAGACTAATGAAGATGACAACAGGAAGACTGATGATGGTGATGATGATAGGAAGAGGATTGCTTATAGTTATGAATATTTTCTCTATTTCTGATAGAAAATAAACATTATATTCAGCTGTCCAGAAAATAATGGTCATTTTTTGTTGTTGCTCTATTTTTAAATTAGTTTTTCATGTTTAAGAGTAAACCTGAAATTGTCCATTCCTTTTTGGTGACCATTTCTTGGATTTCTTATTAAATTCTCTCAGCATTCACAAAAAAATCGTCCATTCCAATTCCTTCTACTATAAGTAAATTGCAACGGAAGAAAGAAAGGCCAAAATTTCATAGACCTTTATCCATTTGACCAAAAAGGTCTGTCAGTCGGTCCTCATAGTAAATTTACAAGACATGTGAAGGAATAATGATCATTTCAACCTTTTTATTACTATTATTATTATCATTATTATTATTAGGGCTGGGACTTGACAATATTCTTTTTAAAATATGCTTTATATTCTCTTAATATGCTGGAAATATTCTTCAAGAATATGCTTAAAAATATGTTTCTACACTTTGGCCGAAGGATCAAGGTGTAGTATCTGTTCTGTATCTGTATCCTGGATTGTTTTTAAGGTAATCACTAGGGCTGTGACAATATTCTTTTTAAAATATGCTTTATATTCTCTTGATATGCTGGAATATTTTGTATGCAAAGAATATGCTTACATAAAAAGAATATTCTTGTCACAGCCCTAATTATTATCATCATCATTATTATAATCATTATTATTATTTTTATTATTAACAGCATTTAGATCTATATTCCACGGTCAAGTTGCGTTGGAGACACCGGTTTCCGTAAGATCATCGAAGTTAAGCAACGTTAAGCCTGGTCAGTAGTTAGATGGGTGACTATTTAAGTATACTAAGTACTGTATTAGGGCATGTAACAAACCTAAACTCGGTGCTCCTTATACTCCTTTCATGGAAATCAATTGTTACACTACGCACCTCACGGTGCAATACTTAGGGCAGTAGATAGATAGTTGAGTTTCGGAATCATAATACACATGTTTGAATCTCAGTTGGTCTTATGTTCACATTTGGATTAATACCCTTGGACAAGGTATGAATCCTCCACAGTCCCTCCAGGTATGGATTAGATCAGTGGTTTTAAAAGTGGGCGGTACCGCCCCCAGGAACTTTCAGGGGGTACTAGCAAGTAAGTAGTTAGCTGAGGGGGTGTTAAAAAGATTTTTAGCTGTACAGTTAAAGAACTGAAAGAGATTTTTAATTTTGAACTAAGAAGAACTGAAAAAGATTTTTAGCTGTACGGTTAAAGAACTGAAAAAGATTTTTAGCTATACGGTTTAAGAACTGAAAAAGATTTTTAGCTATATGGTTAAAGAACTGAAAGAGATTTTTAGCTGTACAGTTAAAGAACTGAAAAAGATTTTTAGCTATACAGTTAAAGAACTGAAAGAGATTTTTAGCTGTACTGTTAAAGAACTGAAAGAGATTTTTAGCTATACGGTTAAAGAACTGAAAAAGATTTTTAGCTGTACTGTTAAAGAACTGAAAGAGATTTTTAGCTGTACAGTTAAAGAACTGAAAGAGATTTTTAGCTGTACAGTTAAAGAACTGAAAAAGATTTTTAGCTGTACAGTTAAAGAACTGAAAAAGATTTTTAGCTGCACAGTTAAAGAATTACTACCTCAAAATCTATTTCTTATCCTTGGTTGTAATGTGAATTTAAATGTCTTATATTGGAAATTGTAAATTTAAATGTCTTATTTTGGAATCTAGGTATAGTTTGATAATAACCATAAAATTTGATCTGTTAATGATTAAATCCATTTTAAGTAATTGTCTAAAGAGAAAGTAACATAAGATGCAGTGCCAATAATAAAGCAAGTTTGGCTTGGTAGGACTGGGTTAATCCAAGTATATGAAATCCGTAATTCCAGCAAGCGGGGAAAATTCAAGGAGTTAATCGGAAATGTCATACTGTTTAAAATGGCGGCTATCGTTTCCTTTTGTAGATGAGGTTGGATTGATGTGAAAATTACCAGTTAATATACGGCTGTATCTTGTGATAATATTGCGCTTTAAATAGACTCGATTCAAATGCCATCTAAATTACGAGAGTGAAATAAAGAAAAACCAATCTCAACAACTTCAGATGAATCCCATTTGCTTCCAACTAGGATTTTGCAAATGTAAGACACGGGTTCAAGTGACAGCAAGTAAGATTTTGCAGCTGTAAAATACAGGTTCAAGTGACAGGATTTTGCAATTGAAAGATATGGGTTCAAGTGAGAGAGACAGAGAGAGAGACAGAGAGAGAGACAGAGAAATCGACAGCTAGAGTTAATAGATAAATAGATATATCTAACATACAAATATGATAATCCATTTCATTGAAAAGGATTCAAGTTGTTCCTATGTTATTTTTTATTACATTTGATCTGCTTTATTTTTGATATTTAAAAACATTTAAATAGTATTCATTTCGATTTCATTCATAAAATTGAAACAAAATTTAATTTTTATGCAAACACAAATTTTTCCTAATGTAGAAAATATTATTTTCAAGGCCTTCTTAACGTTTTTCAAGGCATTTTCCCCGTTTTCAAGGACTTTTTCAAGGCAAAAGTAAAATCATGGACTTTTCAAGGCTGTGCAAACCTTGAATATGGTCAGTAGCTATGACAATATAATTACTATTCAATAATAATTATATTAAATAATTCTAATATTTTAAATAGCAGAATATTTTATAATTTAAAAATCATTATTATGATTATAACATGATCAGTAGCTATGAGAATAAAATGAATATTAAATAATATTAATATCAAATAATACTAATATTTTGAATAGCAGAATTTTTTATAATTTAAAAATGATTAAAATTCTTAAAACCTTAGAATTTAATGCTTTTTATTATGCAAAATTTTTGCCCGCGTGAAGATTTTTGTGTTCTTATCATGAGAAATTAAAATCTACTTGTTTTTATGGACGTAAGTCTTAATTTCTTTTTAAAAGAATGTTTTGTGAATAAGCCATGTTTATTTATTTTTTTTTTAGTTTTATATAATGTATTTAGTCTTTGAAACGAAGTAGGGTTAAAAAAAATGGGGAACACCTAAACCTGATTTACCACCTACATTTGAAAACGTTATTAGAAATTTTAAAATCTCTGTGTAATGAATATTTGTTGCAAAGCATGACTTTGGACTAGTCCAGTTTTTCTTATAAATTCCTTGATTAATACTACTTGTATTATTCTTACTTACGTACTGCTATCCGTATTATACTGCTGTGTTTTCTTACTGCTTACTTACGTAAATCTATTATTTCTTACTTTATTATTACCTGCGTTTTGTCAGGTAATGCCTTCTGGAAAGGTTTAATTCTGTCTGTCTTTATTACTACTACATCGAACGCAACAATAATAGAAAATATAATAAGAAGAAGCTAACAAAAATATGAAATTTTATAACAAAAATGAGTTTGTGTTATGTTTGTAATAGGTTGAATATAGTTAGATCATTGATTGTAGTTCCATGAAAACAAATATTTTTTTTTTAATTCAACTGATCATGTCATGAACCACCGATGCGTCTCATGGTCACCCATCTTAATCCCGTACAGGCTCTAGGTTGCTTAACTACTACATCGAACGCAACAAATATTTTCTTTATTCTTTCTTTTTTTGACTTTTTATTCCTTGAATTGAATTGAAAATATTTAAAAAACTTAAAGTTAAGGGGAGGTTTATTTTGGGGTGTGGAGAGGCAGTTGGACTTTGAAATAGTGGTCAGCGAGTTCAAATCCCAGTCCTCTTGTTTACATTCACATTTACACTAACAACCTTTGGAAAGGTATGAATCTCTATACTCCCTCCAGCTATGGGTTAAATAGTTAGATAATTCAACAAACTGCGTGTACAAAAAATATTTACAAAAATATGATTGTTCTCGACATTAAATGACCTAAAAAGATTGATATCAAATTTACTTGGTGAGCACCAACCCAAGTTTGGCACAAGGCCATTTTTACGTGCTCTTACCCGTGCTTTTTATAATCAGTGTTACCCTTCACCTAGATGAGCTGCCCTCCCGAGTTAACGAGGTTTTTTTTTCAAAAATCGG
>JAUZSX010333477.1:0-10915 GCA_034780655.1 Idiosepius hallami | reverse complement strand
ACAGACCGGCTTATGTATTAGCCGGACGAATCCATGTCGTCTTGGATATAGGGGTGATAATACCCCAGAACACTATATTTGCAAAAAATATCAATTAATATTTAGTTTTTGAGAACAACTTAACTTAATAAATATGGGTCAACATTTGGTTTGAACAATTAGTGTATACCTAACAATAATTCGTTTTTATGAAATTTGGTTTGATTTCCATACAACTATCATTGCAAAAAATATCAATTAATATTCAATTAACTTAATAAATATTGGTCAACATTTGGTTTGAACACCTAGTGTACACCTATCTATAGTTCGTTTTTATCAAAAGAAAAAAAAATCTTTCAGATTTCCCGTTTCAGATACTGACTCGAATCAAAAGATCTTACATAGTTTCCCGCGCTTTGTAATTTCACTCTTGATAAGCGTTCACCGATCGACAGGAAGAATCAGCAATGGATTTATTTCTGAAGACCACCTGCACGCCTTTTTGAGTTGCTAAACCGACAGGAAGTCCCAGGTGGTGTTTGGGAGATCCAATTATAGCGGGAAAAACAATTTTTTTTTGTTCTTGTATTTTTTTTCTTCTGTTTTCTTTGACTTTATTTGCCAACCGCTTCCATTTTAACGTAGGAAAATAGATAATTTTGACTCAAGCAGCGCGACAAAGGCTAGAAGAAATCTCTGATTTTTATTGATAAGAAGGGAATTTTTTTTTTTTGCCATGTTCCAAGTTTACTTGTGAACTAAATATTCAAATTAAAAGTTTTCGTATTAGCAACGATAAATTTTTTTTTTTTTTACCAAGACGAGACAGAGTCAATATACTCCCAATCTAAGAGTGATATATCTATTTTGAGCTTTCATTTTCCAGACCTGATCTTTGATATTCTAAATTAAAATGGTATCTAATCTAAAATCTTAGTAGTAAAAAAAAACTTTAAAAAAAACTTTTATCTTGACTTGAAAAATAACGAAGAAGAAAAAGAAGAAGAAAAAGAAGAAGAAAAAGAAGAAGAAGAATAAAAGATAAAAAGTGTTAAAAGAATAAACAAAAAGAAGAAATAATAAAAGAAGGAAACTAAAATAAGACGATAATAATAATAATAATAATAATATTAATATTAATAATAATAATAATAATAATAAAATAATAATTATAATGATGATGATGATGATGATGATAATAATAATAATAATAATAATGATAATGATAATAATAATAATAGTAATAATAAAGAAGACTTTACAAACAAACAAATAAAAAAATGATCAAATGAATTTTGTTAGATAAAAAAAAAAATATTTAGAAAGTTATCTATGTCAATTCGCCTGGATTTTGATAAAAATTCTTTTTTTTCGTTAATAATTAAAATAAATAATTTTCTTTTAGGAAAAATAAAACAGAAAAATTTTCACCTCGAAATTTATAGAAAAAAATATCTGTGATATTAATTACTTTCATGAATTTTTCGAGTTTCTTTTTGTCAATTTAAAAAAAATTTTTTTTAGCTAGGTTTACTTTTAATTTGCTTCTTTAGTAAGATAAATTAAAATTTTCTTTTTTTTTTTTTAGAAAATTGAAAACCAGTGATTTTATTAATTTGTATACACCATTCATCTTTATAGAAAATAGTTAGAAATTACTTTCATGAATTTTTCGAGTTTATTTTTTTTAATTTAAAATTTTTTTTTTTAGCTAGGTTTACTTTTAATTTACTTCTTTAGTAAGATAAATTAAAATTTTTTTTTTTTAGAAAATTGAAAACCAGTGATTTTATTAATTTGTATACATCATTCATCTTTATAGAAAATAGTTTAAAAAATCTATATATCTATAAAATTTAGATTATGTGTGTGAAGAAAAGCCTCTACTAAACAACAATGGCAATTTTGAATATACAGACCGGAAATGTCATATATGGAATATCAATATATGGAAAATTTTTAAAACTGATTTTCAGCCTGAAAAAAAAAATAATAAGTGGTCAAAAATGTGTTATTAGACTTTCGGAGTCTTTAACCATCCACCTTGCCAATTTTTTGTCTAAAGATTTGAAATTTGATATATACGGTATTCTAACCTGACGAACACTTTTAAAAATTGGGTTTGAATTGATAAATAGCTACTAAAGGGTCTTGATTAGAATGACAAAAAAGACTAACATTGCCATGATGTTGCGTGTTGTCTTTTTTAATGTGGGGAGACTGGTGCACCTGCAGTCATCCCGCGGCCCCTTGGTATAGGAAGACCTGGTTCCAATGGCATGTAGAGAACCACGACGACTGGAGGCCATCCACTGTGGCAGTCTTTATCCACCTTTAGCGCCGTTGTGTCATTATAGACATCATCAACCACATCCACCGTTGATTTCTTGCACTATTTAAGCCATTGCTGGAGGGAAGATAAGACTTCTACCTTTTCCAAGGGTATTAGTCGACATTTTAACATAGACGGAACAACTTGGATTCGAACCCGTATAGTACGGTTCCGAAGTGTCGATTATCTATCCAGTGGGCCACGTTGACTATCCACAGTAAAATGGATTGGTATACAATTTCCCTTCTCCCCTAAAAAAAACCCCTTAAACTTCACTTCTTATTAGATTCTTTTGGTTTATCAATTTTCAGGCAACCATTCTCCTTCTCACGCAACAGCAATGGTCGAGGCCCCCCAACTGGCCACCCTTGAGTTCATTGACGTATTTGGCACATTGACTCACGTACGTGTCCAACAATATCACATCGATACGTAATTAAAAGATTTTGGTGCATGCGCATTGCTTAAGCATCCCAGTTTCCTCTTCGCCCTACTTTTACTTTAGGAATAATCGATTGAGAATTTTGGTCTTTGCTTCATATTAGTTTTCTTCGCTTTTTTTATTTCTTTTTTTGTTTTTTCTTTTAACAGTTTTTAGCTTTTTCTTTCTACTTGTTCTTCTTCTTTTTCTTCTTCTTTTTCTTTTTCTTTTTCTTTAGGTTTCCTTCGTTTTTTTATGTGATTTTTTTGTTTCTTCTTTTAACACTTTTTAGCTTTTTTTTCTTCTTGTTCTTGTTCTTTTTCTTCTTCTTTTTCTGTTTTTTCTTCTTCTTTTTATTTTTCTTCTTCTTTAGGTTTCCTTCGTTTTTTATTTCTTTTTTTGTTTTTTCTTTTAACACTTTATAGCCTTTTGCTTTTTCTTCTTCATTTTTTTCTTCTTCTTTTTCTTCTTCTTCTTTTTATTTTTCTTCTTCTTTAGGTTTCCTTCGTTTTTTTATTTCTATTTTTTTGTTTTTTCTTTTAACACTTTTTAGCTTTTTTTCTTCTTCTCCTTCTTCTTCTTCTTCTTTTTCTTTTTCTTTTTCTTCTTCTTCTTTAGGTTTCCTTCGTTTTTTATGTCGTTTTTTTATTTTTTATTTTAATACTTTATAGCTTTTTTTCTTCTTCTTCTTCTTCTTCTTTTCCTTCTTCTTCTTTAGGTTTCCTTCGTTTTTTTTATTTTTCTTTTCTTTTAACACTTTTTAGCTTTTTTTCTTATTCTTTTTCTTTTTCTTCTTCTTCTTTTTCTTTTTCTTCTTTAGGTTTCCTTCTTCTTTTTCTTTTTCTTTTCTTTAACACTTTTTATCCTTTTTTCTTCTTCTTCTTTTTCTTCTTCTTCTTTTTTTTCTTCTTCTTCTTCTTTAGGTTTCCTTCGTTTTTTATGTCTTTTTTGTTTTTTTCTTTTAACACTTTTTAGCCTTTTTTCTTCTTTTTCTGTTTCTTTTTCTTCTTTTTCTTTAGGTTTCCTGCTTTTTTATTTCTTTTTTTATTCTAACACTTTTTAGCTTTCTTCTTCTTTTTCTTCTTCTTGTGTTTATCTTCATTTTTTTTTTATTTTCCTTCTTCTTTATGTTTCCTGCTTTTTTTTGTATTTTTTGTTTTTTCTTTTAACACTTTTTATCTTTCCTTTTCTTCTTCTTCCTCTTTTTTTATCTAATGTTTATTTTAATTTATTGATATTCCTTGAACCTTTTTTAACTTGTTGATTTGCCATTTTCTTCTTCTTGTTGTTCTTCTTGTTTTTTCTTTTATCTTCTTGTCTTTTTTTTGTTCTGTTATTCCTCCTTTTTTCTAACATGTTGATTTCTTTTATTTTTTCCTTTTCTTCTTCTTCTTATTTTTCCTTTTTTTCTTCCTTTTCTTTTTCTTCTTCTTCTTTTTCCTTTTCTTTTTCATATTCTTCTTCTTTTTCCTTTTCTTATTCTTCTTCTTTTTCTTCTTCTTCTTCTTCTTCTTCTTTTTCTTATTCTTCTTTTTCCTTTTCTTTTTCTTCTTCTTCTTTTTCCTTTTCTTTTTCTTCTTCTTCTTTTTCCTTTTCTTTTTCTTCTTCTTATTTTTCCTTTTCTTCTTCTTCTTCTTCTTCTTTTTCTTCTTCTTCTTCTTTTTCTTCTTCTTTTTCCTTTTCTTTTTCTTATTCTTCTTCTTTTTCCTTTTCTTTTTCTTATTTTTCTTTTTTATTATCTTTTTCTTCTTATTATTATTTTTCCTTTTCTTCTTCTTCTTCTTCTTCTTTTTTTTCTTCTTCTTCTTTTTTTTCTTCTTCTTTTTCCTTTTCTTTTTCTTCTTCTTCTTTTTCCTTTTCTTTTTCTTCTTCTTCTTCTTTTTCCTTTTCTTTTTCTTATTCTTACTCTTTTTCCTTTTCTTTTTCTTATTATTCTTCTTTTTCCTTTTCTTTTTCTTATTATTCTTCTTTTTCCGTTTCTTTTTCTTATTCTTCTTTTTCCTTTTCTTTTTCTTATTCTTCTTTTTCCTTTTCTTTTTCTTATTCTTCTTTTTCCTTTTCTAATTCTTCTTTTTCCTTTTCTTTTTCTTATTCTTCTTCTTTTTCCTTTTCTTCTTCTTTTTCCTTTTCTTTTTCTTATTATTCTTCTTTTTCTTTTTCTTTTCTTATTATTCTTCTTCTTTTTCTTTTTCTTTTTCTTATTATTCTTCTTTTTCCTTTTCTTCTTCTTCTTCTTCTTCGTTTTATTAAAACCCTTATCACTCTATCGCTTTTATCTGCCTCTTTGCCCTTTTTAAATTTTCATTCCTGTCGTTTTATTCCTTCCTAAACATTTGTTCTTGAAAATCAAACTCTGTTTAGGAACGAATAATGATACACATTCACAGTGGTAACAAATTATATAAGGATAAACATTTCCTTCTATTTGTTACTATAGAGTTACTATCGAATGCCTAATATAGATTAATCAAGACTTTCCTTAAGTTAATTAAATTTGGATCCTTCAGTGCCGTTTTTTCACTGTGGACATCATCCGCCACATCCACCGTTGAGGTCTTGAACTATTTAATCCATAGCTGGAGGGAAGATATGGCTTCACACCTTTATCAAGGGTATTAGTCGACATGTTAACGTAGAAGAAACAACTTGGATTCGAACCCGCGTGATACGTTTCCGAAGTCGGATTGTCTATCCACTGGGCCACGTCGACTGCTCATTATCCGGTATATACTCATCGTACGCAGTGAAGTTGGGACATTGTTAAAAGCTCGGGTTCTGGAATCGTGGTAAGCGAGTTTAAATCCCAGTCAAAACCATTCACTTTAAGCTCCCTCAGGCTGATGGGGCTCGTTAACTCGGGAGAGCAGCTCATTCAGGTGAAGCGTAACACTAAAAGTAAAAAGCCTGGGTAAGAGCACGTAAAAATAGCCTTATGCCAAACTTGGGATGGTGCTCACCAAGTAAATATAATATTACCATTTATTGCTCATCTAGGTGAAAGGTAACAACGAATGTAAAAAGCCTGGGTAAGAGCACGTAAAAATAGCCTTATGCCAAACTTGGGTCGGTGCTTACCAAAACCCTTTTTTTATGTTTCTTGATTCAGTACTTTTCTTACGATCTCGGTTGTCTTGAGAAGTGCAGTTGTCTCTAAGACGTTATCTTGCCGTATATTATTATTATTATTATTATTATTATTATTATTATTATTATTATTATTATTTATTGTTATTATTAATATTATTATTATTATTATTATTGTTTTCGTTATTACTGTATTATTTTTTTCGGGCCACTATTCACTAAATTTTGTGCTTAGCCTCCCGGCCATTTCAATCCATTGATGCAAGAACCTGCCCGCCATACTGTGGAACTAAATCGCAGGAAACTTCATTGAAGCTCTTCATTTGCAGCTGGCCAATTCAGGTTGTTTAAAATGAAGAAGCTGAAGCGGGATCAGAAAAAGAAAAAAAGAAAAAAAAAGAGAAGAAATAAAAATAAAGATGAAGAAAAAAAAATTGAATGAAAGATTTTCATCTTATTCTTTTATCTACAAGCAGGCTTTATCCACTTTCGGTTTTTTTCCCGGTGTTTAATTAGAATAACAACCATAAGTAAATAAATAAATAAAACTAAATCTACTACTACTACTACTACTACTACTACTACTACTACTACTACTACTACTACTACTACTAATAATAATAATAATAATAATAATAATATTAATAATAATAATATTTAGGACTTCAATATCGAAACAGACAGACCTATACAAGCAAGAAGACCAGACCTGGTAATTATTGACAAAAAAGAAAAGAACTGCAAAATAGTAGACTTTGCTGTACCAGCGGACCACGGGGTAAAAGTCAAAGAAACAGAAAAAAAAATAAACAAACACCAGAAATTAGCCAAGGAACTAAGAAAAATCTGGAAGATGAAGACAAAAGTAATACCAATCATCAGTGGAGAGTTAGGAACAATCCCAAAAGACCTGATTAGAAGACTAAATGACATTGGGATCAACGGCAAAATACACATCTTACAGACAATTGCACTTAGAAGGACAGCAGACATAATCAGGAAAGTACTGAATCCAGAAATCTGAAATGAAAAGAAAAATAAAGCCTGTAGTCACTGACTGCAAGTTATCCAAATATACTGGAGTGCCAGAGGAGACATACTGTCACTCTGCCTTCAGAAATTACCACCGGGCGTTGCCACTTTGCTAACAGCTGGTGTGAGAGGTGGAAGCTGCTTGGTGAAAACCCGATCAGATGTTGCACCAGACAGTCCTTGACTGAAATACTGCGGAACTTACTCGAAATCAGAGGAGACTTGTTGTTACTTTGACTCCAGCATAAAACCACCGGTTGCTGGGTGCGACGGTTCCTAGTGATTTGTGTGAGATCCCACACACATAATGATAATAATATTGATAATAATAATAATAATATTAAAAAAATTGAATAAGGAAAACGGCTTGCAGTTACTGACTGCAAGGTATCCAGATATATTGGATTCCAGAGAAGACTTATTGTCATTCTGTCTTCAGGTTGACTGAATTGGATGGTTTGTTTAACCAGCATATCAACCCTCATGGGTCATTAAAAGCTGAATAGGTTATTTGGTTAAATTTGTTTTTTTTGGTTTTTTTTTTAGATTTTTCTATATAGTGTTGTTTCTCTTAGGAATTCCAAGATATTGCTTGGGTCTAGTTTGTGGAAAAGGTCTTTTAAATTGTTTTCATGGTAGTATTTATTTCGTATTTGTTGGAGGTCTTTGCAGTTTATCAGGATATGCTTTACGGTGCAAGGTTCTTGACATGGCACACAGAAAGGCGTCTCTTCTCCTTTTAATATGTCTTCAGGAATCATCACCAGCGATGGTAGTTTGCTAATGGCAGGTGTGTGAAGTAGACAGCGGTGTGATGTTGCACCGTACACTCTTTGACTAAAATGGTGCGGAACTTGCTGAAAATCAGAGGGGACTCGTTGTCACTTTGACTCCGGCATAAACCACTGGTTGCTAGACGTGAGAGCACCAGGTGATTTGAGTGAGATCAAATCATAATAATTTTTTTCTTGGCACAGATGCTGAATATTTACTAGAGAAGAAAAGGGCAATAAAACAAGCTGTCATTTTTATCAACAAACATTTTTATAACCATAAAAATAAAGAATATGCCTACGTAAATTCTTTATTTTTATGGTTATAAAAATGACAGCTAAAGGCATTACCTTTTTCTTCTCTCTCTCGTTTTTTTTTTAAAGTTATATTCTTTCGTTTTTTGTTAATAAAGATTATTTGTTTAAAAATCTAAATTCTTTTAGCTTTTGTTTAATAAAATGTGGATTAATTCTTCTTTTTCTTTTTTTCTATTATTTCTTTCGCTGCTTCCATAGCATTTTTTAAAAAATTAAAAAATTATTTAAAATTCTTATATATACAAAATATTATATACAAAATATATTTACAAATTATTAAAATTATTAAATATAAAATTTTATATATTTTATATATTCAAATTTTATATATCTTGTATTTTTAAATCTTATTTATTTTATATATTTAAATTTTATATATCTTGTATTTTTAAATCTTATTTATTTTATATATTTAAATTTTATATATCTAAATTTCATATATTTACAATTATTTGTTTAAAAATCTAAATTCTCTTAGCTTTCGTTTGATAAAACAAAACATTACGTGGCTTAATTCTTCTTTTTCTTTTTCTATTATTTCTTTCGCTGCATCCATTGAATTTTTTAAACAACCCAAATGTGATAAAACAGTTCTACCTCAATTGGCGTATCTGCCATCAAACAGAGAGTTGTATAAAGTCACCGGTGCGCAAGGTAAGTGTCTGTTGGGGGTAAAACACACCTCCGAATGAACTCTGCCAATCACTAGAAATGTGAACTCTCTCGTCAACCACACAGAGAGAGAGAGAGAGAGAGAGAGAGAGAGAGAAAAGAGAGAGAGAGAGAGATAGAGGTGGATTTCAGCATAGCAGCAGGAGCCGCTATCATGCCAGGCCGTGCGCCACTATTTAAGTACTTTTTGTAAATATACTCGTTAAACCTTAATACTATCTTGTTTCTTCAAAAGACGTTATATTCTTTCTTCTTCTTGGGTAGCGAAGTTGGGGCATTGGTAAAAGCTCGGGCTCTGGAATCGTAGTAAGCTGGTTCAAATCCCAGTAATAAAACCATTATTTTCACTTTACCAGCCTCGCGCAGATGGTGTTCGTTAACATGGGAGAGCAGCTCATCTAGGTCAAGGGTTCCCACAGACCTGTCAATTGCGGGAGGGGGTCACAAGCTCCCTAGGGGCTGTAACACTCATTGGCTTCACAGATCTTAAGTAATTAAAAAAATACCAAATTATTTAGTTGCATTAACAAGAAAATCATCACACTTGAAATATACACCTATTAATCCACCTCTCTCTCTCTTACTGTGTATATATATATTTGTATATGCATGTATATATAGTCTTTGGGCAGCGAAGTTGGGGCATTGGTAAAAGCTCGGGCTATGGAATCGTCGTACGCGAGTTCAAATTCCAGTCAAAACCATTGCATACACCTTTAGCTGTCTCAGACAGATGGGGCTCGTTAACTCGGGAGAGCAGCTCATCTAGGTGAAGGGTAACACCGAATGCAAAAAGGCCTGAGCAAGAGCACGTAAAAATGGCCTTATGCCAAATTTGGGTTGGTGCTCACCAAGTAAATATAGTATATATAGTTTTTGATCGAAGGCTCCAGTATGTTTGGGGATGCAACTTGCCTTTTTAAGTGAAAGGGGATCGCAAGGCGCATTCTACGTCGGGGCCGCTAGGTGGGTAAGCAGACGGCCCACTATTGGCGTCAGAAGACACGTTAATCCATAGACAATTGATTTAAAGGTCGTTTATCTTGGCAATGAAGGGTAACACCGAATGCAAAAAGCCTGAGCAAGAGCACGTAAAAATGGCCTTATGCCAAATTTGGGTTGGTGCTCACCAAGTAAATATAGTATTTGATCGAAGGCTCCAGTATGTTTGGGGATGCAACTTGTCTTTTTAAGTGAAAGGGGATCGCAAGGCGCATTCTACGTCGGAGCCGCTAGGTGGGTAAGCAGACGGCCCACTATTGGCGTCAGAAGACACGTTAATCCATAGACAATTGATTAAAAGGTCGTTTATCTTGGCAACTTAATCAGGCCTTTACTCTCGGCGTCTTCGTTGTTGTTTGAACTCATTACATTGCATGTTTATTTTGGAGATGAAGATGAAAGCTGTTGTCAGGATTAAATCGTGAAAGTAAATCAGACAGACAAGAAGAGATAAATGTGGCAGTTTTTTTCTGATTGCTTTCTTCTAGTCCATCACGAATCTAGTAAATTTGGATTGTGCTAACCTGTGCCAGATTATCAATTTCACTACGGCATATCAACCTTTTTAGGCAGCGAAGTTGGAGCATTGGCAAAGGCTCGGGCGCTGTAATCGTAGTACGCGAGTTCAAATCCCATCCAAAACCATTGTATTCACCTTTAGCGGCTTGGGGCAGATGGGGCTTGTTTACTTGGGAGATCATCTCATCTAGGTGAAGGGTAACACCGATTGTGTAAAAAGCCTGGGTAAGAGCACGTAAAAAGAGCCTTGTGCCAAACTTGGGTTGGTGCTCACCAAATAAATATAATATTACCGGAGTTAAGCAATGTAAAGCCTGTTCAGCACTAACATGGGTGACCACTTAGAAATATCATACTGTACCAGGCTGGTCTGCAGTTTGTGATGACCAGTCGAATACATTAAACAATCAAACTGCAACCCTCTTTCTTATACCGACCAACCAACGGCTCTAAACGTCTTCGATTAGAATTACCCCCTATGGTGAGGAGTGGGACTCTCAGGATGGTCTGAGATTGCGAAAAACTCTATAACAACAGAAAGGCTGATCTAAGACCGAAAGAGCTACAGGATGTAGGGTCTCTTGCCAACACAACGATCTGATTTTTATAAGTATATATATATATATACTGTGAGATCGTGTTATGCGAGTTCAAATCCCAGTCAAAACCATTACTTTCACTTTAGTAGCCTCGGGCAGATGAGACTCGTTAGCTCGGGAGAGCAGTTCATCTAGGTGAAGGGTAACACCGAATATGTAAAGCCCGGGTAAGAGCACGTAA
>JAUZSX010333466.1:0-10915 GCA_034780655.1 Idiosepius hallami | reverse complement strand
ATAGATAGATTATGTTTTTTGTTGAATTAATTGTATATTCCTTTAATTTTTTAGATAATTGTTTTGTTGGTAGGAAAATTTCTGTTTTTTTGGGTTTACTGACTTGATATTTAGACAGACTAGGGAAAAGCTTGGTAAGCGGTTTTAAGCCAGAATTTTTTTGTTCTGTGTTTTTTATTAATTTTTTAAATTTCTAACATTTTGTTTATATTGTGGGGACATACACACCCTGATATATACATCCTAAAATGGACTCATCCATTTAGGCATATAACCAGCAAGCTGCAGTGGAGCATTGGTAAATGGTCAGGCTCTGGAATCATATTACACGAGTTCAAATCCTAGTTAAAACTATTGTATTCACTTGAGCTGGGGCTCATCTAGGTGAAAGGTAACGCCGATTATATAAAGCCTGGGTAAGACCACGTAAAAATGGCCTTTTGCCAAACTTGGGTAGGTGCTCACTAAATAAAAATAATATAACCAGCAAACCTGTCGTACTCAGCAAGTGCTATTCCAGATTCATACCGTAACGACTCCCCATGAACCCACTAACCTTTCTTTTTGAACTAACCCTTAACTTGATATAAATATTCTTCTTATTCTCACCCAATAGTCATGTTCATATTTTCTCCACCTTTGGCCACACAGAAGTTTATTGTTTTTGTTTTGTTTCGGTGATCAGCATGAAAAATATATACTTATGTACCTATTTAATGTCTTTTTTAAAATTTTTATTTTGCAGTGTCATAAAATGTATGGACTTCTCTTTGTGAGCATTGAACATTTTGTAGAACGGGAATATGGTGGAGCAGTTTGGAAAAAAATCTTGTCCCAAGCACACATCGAAGACGGAACAGTGTTCACGACCCATTCTATGTACAATAATGATATGATGGTCCAACTGGCCCGTGGCTGTAGTGATGTGATCAAGGACAAATCGCCCGAGGCATACATGTCGTACTTTGGCAAATGCTTCCTCAGGTTCTGCTCGACCTACAAGTATGACCAGATTCTTATGGTGGCAGGACGTTACTTCCGGGATTTCTTACACGAAATCAATAACCTACACGAGACGATTCGGTTCAGCTACCCACAAATGATGAGCCCGTCGTTTATTGTGAAATCAGAAGATGAACGGGGTTGTGTTCTTTGCTACACGTCCCATCGATGTGGATTTGTCGAATATGTGATTGGGCAGTTACAGGAATGCGCCAAGATGTTTAACGTTGAGATGAAAGTCAGGGTTCTCTCAATAAAGAATTTGAATGAAGGATGTCAAATTGAATACAGGTTGGATTTTGATAACTCACCATTTCTCCACCAACAAGTGGTCCCCCACGAAGATTATATGTTTCCTGATATTTCTTCAAAGTTTTTTTTTGAGGTAAGATATTTTTGACTTGTTGTATTCGTGCAATCTAATTTCACATAGTAAACTTTATTTTAGACTTTTGTCCTCATCTTGGTAGTTTTTGACATATTTTTTTTAATTTTATTTTTGAGATGAGGCTTTATATCTCGGTATTAATCTTTTTTTCAGACTTTTGTCTTTATCTTAGGAGCTCTCCTTACATTTCAGCCAAGTTCACTTCGGGCCGTCTTAAGATGATGATCATCATATTGTGCCGCTCCATTTAGGGAGGAACCGATGGGCCGTAGCCTTTGCATCCCTTAGGTCCACATCAAGGCAAGGCACACTAAGTGGGCAGTCTGTGAGCAGGTGAGTGATGGTCTGCTCAGCAGTGCCTCATGGGCAAACTGCATCCTGCACAAAGCCTCACCTCAAGAGGTTATCTCAGGTCTTTGCCACCTTGGCCCAAGCATGGTTAAGCGCCACTCACTCTCTGCAGGGAAGCAAAGCATTATTGTCCTGGTCCATGATGGACCCATTTCATCCCTGCAAACGAAAGAAGATTATTAATCATATAAATAACTGAAGTGGACCAGGGCAAAATGTAGTAGGGAAAACATCGTAAAAAGCTCCTAAGACGAGGACAAAAATCCAAAATAAAGGTTATTTACCCAGATTATGAAACCTCATCTCAAACATAAAAATACAACTAATTTCACATGTTCTATTGAAAGTATCTTTCTTTGTCTTCTAATTCATAGGAACTCTGAGTCTTGCAACTATATTTTGAGCAACCACTGCCTTCCATAAAAAATGGGATTTAGAATTTTTATTTTATTTTAGGTTTTTCCAATGTCTTTATGTTTCAACCGAGCTTTGAGAATTAAACAGTTTGGAAACAATATTCAGTTTTTGTTTGGAAATCAGGCTCTTGGAGGTGCAAAAATGAATGAAATCTTCACTCTTCGAAGACCACTTTCAATAAAATTCACTTATGACGATGTAAGTTGCCTGTATTTTTATTGCTTTTGATTTAGAAGAGAATAAAAACAAAACACTTTTAGTATTCATCACTAGGGCTGTGACAATATGCTATTATTAAAGAATATTTCTGTCATCACTAGGGCTGTGACAATATGTTATTATTAAAGAATATTTCTATCATCACTAGGGCTTTGACAATATGCTATTATCAAAGAATATTCTTGTCATCCTTAAGGATCTGACCATGTGCTAATATTAAAGAATACTTTTGTTATCACTAATGCTGTGACAATATGCTATTTTTAAAGAATATTCTTGTCATTACCAGGGCTAGGATAATATACTATTATCAAAGAATATTCTTGTCATCACTAGGGCTGTGAAAATATGCTAATATTAAAAAATATTAATGTCACAACTCTAACTATAAAGGCTATGACAAAATATTCTTTAATGAAAGCATATTGTCATAGTCCTACTAATAACTACAGAATTAAAAGAAATGTTAGAATTGCAAAATAGTCAAGTAATGACAAGAATATTCTTTATAGCAGCATATTGTCATATTTCCAATTCATCATATGTTTTAAATCTTTAGGGTCAGGGTCCTTCTTTTTTTAATTCTGTCCATAAATCATAACATTTTTTCTGTAACTCAAATAGAAATTTGGTTGCATTACTTGATTCATTATTTCAATCTTAATCCACAAATTGGTTGCTAGCATTTTGGCTATCTTTGTGCCAAAATCTAACCAATTAAAATTTGTTTTTTTTATTTACTGCAACAATATTCACTGCTATCAATAACTGTCTTATTAAAAATTATATTCTCAAAATGTGCATTTGGAGAAAAATAGTATGATATTCAGGGAAGTATTGGTAGTAGTTTGCTTCTTATGTTTTTTTTCTTCCATTCTAAGTGTATGTCACAGAATAAAGAATTATGAGTGAAATAGACCTCAAAGCCAGCAGTCTATAACAAACTGATATGGTTATTTTTACTGATGATATATTCTTCATAAAGAAAATTGTAAACAAATATGAATGCAAAATTATGTATCAGTAGAAAAGAAAAGCGGATCATAATTCATTCTTGCTTTGAGCTAAAACCATAAATGTTTAGAAAATCCCTGCAGGAGGTAATGAAATGCTGACTGGTCCAGTTGATATGTTACTTTAATGCATCAGTTCATACTTAAGTGTTTTATTAATCATATCTTACACTATCTCAACTCATACGAAACACAACTGAGTACTGAACAACAAAATCATGGATCTTATCTATATATCAATCTCATTGTCCGATGTCTGTCCAGTGTCACAAATAACAATCATCAGCACATAGTTATTAGAAAGGAAAAACTTACCCTCCTTTATATTTACTTCTTACCAAGAAAAAAAATAATTAAAAACATTTCCTGAAAAAAAAAAAATTTTTAAATACCTGTTTACGGTTTCAAGTTGTCTATTATATTTTGTAATTAAAAAGTCATGTTGTAAAGAGGATTCTTTACGTTTTTAAATCTTTAAAAACTTGCCTTTACTTAACCTCACTTTATTATTTGCTCTCTCTTTATGGAAATTAAAAAAAAAATTCATTTTATTGTGTGCTTTAAAAATGTTCAACTACCAAGGAATTTAAATGGGTTTTGCTAGTTTTAGAGCTGGCTTTGAATCAAAGAATTCTAGACACGCTTCTTTGAACTTTTAGGATAGTTTAATATCTAACACTATCACAATATGTTCTGACAATTAGTGCTGAACTACTATTGTATATGCTTATATTTAAGCTGAGTTTAGAACTATAAAAGACAATACTGAAATCAGAGGGTTGGCTTATATGCACATAAAATAAATACAAGGATAGACACTAAAGGCGATGTTATGATTTTTTTTTAATAAATAGAACAAAACAAAAGAACTTTCTCCTTTTTTCATATCAAAATGTATAATTTCTTCTTGTATGTAACATAAAAGTAAGCATTTTGCATCTTTACTGAAACAAATTTCTATGAACCAAAAATATGGAGTAAAATTAGAAAAGTTAATTGTTGGCTAGGCTTAAAAGCAAGTATGTATGTTAAACAGAGCATCTTATTTTCATTATTTTTTGTTTTACTCTATATTTGTTATAAGAAAATGTATTTTTTAATTTAATTTGATTAATATTAGTTATTTTTCAGATTGTTATTCATCAACATGTGGTGTTTGAATTGCAATGCTGCATATTATCGAAAGATTCAAAAGAAAATGCGGACCCTGTTCAACTGATTCTACGAGGACAAATGATAAAATTTCCTAGAATTGAAATGATTGCATTCCTCTGTGTCCCACTGTAAGTCAGTTTAAGATTACGGTAATTCTCTATATTCACACCCAGGTGGTGAAGGTGGAACATTGGTAAAGTCTTCGACTATGGAATCGTACTACACGAGTTCAAGCTCTAGTCAAAACCATTGCATTTACCTTTAGCTGCCTTAAACAGATGGGGGCTCATTAACTTGGGAGAGTACCTCATGTAGGTGAAGGGCAACACTGATTTTTATTTTCACAACCATTGAGATAAAGCTTCCTAATTTGTACATCTATTTTTTGAACTGCTGTCCTCATCTTTATCATTGTTACCTTCTCAATCCTTGAGATAAGGCTTGATATTTTGTACATCTATTTGTCAGACAATTGTTCTCATCCTTAAAATGGTTACCTTCTCACTATTATTTAATTCTTTTTCAATTTTTACAGAATTGAGAATTTGGAAGATTTACAGATGAAAGGCTTGTATCTAAATGATTTCAGCATGACTGATAACAGTCGGGATATGATTCTATTTGGCTTTCAGCATGCACCAAACATGGAATTAAATCTTTATAAGGTAGATTATTGCTTTCTTAGAAGAGATATTAAACCATTTTTTGTTTAAATGTGTGAATTAACTTCCTGGATTAAAATCAACTTTCCTATGTGAGATTTGTTAGAGTTATAGAGAAAAACCATATTTGCTCTTTTATGGACTCATTCAACCTCTATAGTAATAAAGAGTCTTTCATATTGTATCGCACAGTGATGCGCGTGGTGTAACGATTGGTTTCCTCAAAAGGAGTAGCAGGGGCACCGCGTGCAGATTTGTTACTTGCCCTAGTAGAACAGGTTTGTTACTTGCCCTAGTAGAACAACTCTTACCTCTGTTTATATCATATAGTAATTAGAGAGGAACAACTCTTACGTGTCTGGTATTCTTAAATGGTCACCCATCTAACCCCTGGCTAGGCTCGATGTTGCTTTTTGTTAATCTGACGGGCACCGGTGTCTCCAACCTGAATTCATCGGCATTAAATGACCTAAAAAGGTTTGATATGCCGTGTAACAAAATTAAAGCAAATGAAACCAAACCTTTTTATTTGTATGTTTTATTTTTCTTTTTTTTTAGACCAGTCAGAATATCGAGAAAAATAAATTAGTGAAAAAACAGGCAAAAGAATACCAGCAGACAAGTCGAGATTTGCTTTACAGTATAATCCCCAAAAATATAGGCATGCAACTTGAAGAAGGAAAGAACCCTGAAGAAACATGGCAGGTAAGGATTTCTGTTTGGGTTTTTGGTTTCATTTGATTTCAATTACCTTTATATCAATCTGCTTGTCTGACATACAAACAGTGTCACAATTAATGATCATCATCACATATAGTAATTAGAGAGGAACAAATATTTTCCCTTTTTATATTATATAGTAATTAGAGAGGAACAACTCTTACCTTTCTTTATATCAAATAGTAATTAGAGAGAAACAACTCTTACTTCTCTTTATATTATACAGTAAAGAGGAACAACTCTTACCTCTCTTAATATTATATAGTAATTAGAGAGGAACAACTCTTACCTCCCTTTATATTATATAGTAATTAGAGCAGAACAACTCTTAACTCTCTTTATATTTAATAGTAATTGGAGGGAAACAACTCTTTTCTCTCTTTATATTATATATTAATTAGAGAAGAACAATTCTCACCTCTCTTTAAACGAAGTGAGGAAACAACAAAAACTACCAAGATGAGAACAAATGTCCGAATAAAGTTTACACTCAAATTATTTTTGTAAGGCCGAAGGTGATGAAAGTAGGAACAGAACTACTTGGTGAGAATAACATTTATATCAATTTAAGAGTTAGTGGTAGAGAAAAGGTTAGTTAGTCCATGGAGACTTGTCTTTGTACAATATCTGGGATAGATCTCACTGGGCGGTCTAGGCTGGCTGGTTATATCCCTAATGGACGAGTCCATATTAGCAGTTTCAGGGTGTGTATGTCCCCATAACAATTATAAAGCCTTTTCTTTAAATAAAAAAATTACAATTTTAATATTTTATCTTTTGATATTTTTACAGATTATTGACGAGGTGACTCTTATGTTTTGTTCGGTAACCGGATACAGCAGATTTGTTGATATCTCGGAAAGTGAAAATAAAAGAGATTTTATGAAGAACATCTGTGAAATCTTTGAATGGCTAAATAAAATAATCACCCGCCATGATGTTTTCAAAGTAAGTGTTAACATTTGTGACGATTAGCCACAACTTTAGTAAAAATTATTTTAATAGATTATAGTTCTTCTTAAGCATCATATAATAATTAATAAATAAAATTTTTTAAAAGGCATAAATGATGCATAAATATTATTTTAATATGTAATATTTCGAGGGTATCACTTCATTCTCAAACATTTACCCTGCCGATTACTCAATGTCTCTTTCCAACTTCGCTGTTTTTTTTTTCTTTCTATGTTTATGTTTTGTAGTCATGACGTTTTTTTTGTTGTAAAATTATTTTGTTTAAAAATAAAATAAAATGTTCAAAACCATTTCTGATTTATTTTAAACAAAAATAATTTTATTAAAATTGTGGCTAATCGCCACACATTAAACTGTATGTATTAAAACCATAGTGCTCCTTTTGAGCTTATTCTTATCTCTGTTTTTCTGGGTTTTTTTTTTGGTAATTCCAGGATTTCTTTCTTTCTAAGAAAATTGCTATAATTTTTTGAAAGCTGAAAATTATTTCAGTAAACTTTGGTAGTATTGATACCCTAATAACCAATGTAGTCCCCACACACAGCGGATGCTACATGAATGCAACAATTTAATTTTTAAAATTTGACCCCTAAGCAGCTATTTTTCTATTTTTTGTTTTTAAGGTAGAAACAAAAGAAAATGATGGCATTTTGCTTTTGGCTGGAGGATTAGAAGGTAATGGTAATCATGCTAATGATGTTGCTCGTTGTGCTCTAGACTTGGTTAAATCCTGCAAAGAACACAGCCTGAAAGACTTAGGCAAAGAAATTAGTTTAGAAATTGGTAAGTAATAAAATGCCATTTTTTTTCTAGAAATTGATGATCGATAAAAAATAAATTTTTGTCTCTAGTAATTGGTAAGTAATGGGATGGATATTTAATTTCCTTTTGAATAAAGAAAGGCTAATTTAAAAAACAAAAACAAAAACAAACCTTATTCCTCCCAAAAAATAATATAAATACAAACAACCACCTTTAAAAGCAAACAAACAAAAGAACAAAAACAAAACATAAACAAGCAAAAACTGTAAAACCAGTAAACTATGTAGAGCAAATTAAAACAGTTTCCAGCATTGAATGACCTATTTAGAGTCGATATGCTGGTTAAATCAATCAATCAATAAAACAATTAAACTAGGTAGAGCAATTAAAACAGTTTTCAGCTTTGAATTATCTCATAAAAGACCATATGCTGGTTAAATCAATCAATGAAACAATCAATTAGTTAAATCTTTTTTTCTATGATTTTGATAAATTAATTTAATTAAATCAAGTGACAAAAACTTGAATCTGTCAACCATTTTTTTAGTCTTAATAATCCGTAGTAATTTTTGGCACTAAGTTTTTTTGGGTTTTCTTTTTGCTTTTATTTTATTAATTTAGTGCCATGATATTATAGAATAGATTGTTTTTTTCCTGTGTGTAAAAAAAATTGGTAAATGTTTTGTTGATTGCCCATTTGCTGGTGATAGTGTAAAATATAGTTCCTTGGAAAAATTGCACCAGGTCGAAAAAAGAACAAAATCAATGTAACGAAATATACTTTTATTAAGATTAAATAAAAGAACGACTTTAAAAACGTTTTATTAACATTAAAGAAAAGAACGAGGGTTAGGGTTAGGGTTAGGGTTTCAGTTTTAATTATTTCGTTTTTAAATTCGTTTTTTTTTTTTCTCGACCGGCGCAAGCCGCAGTGAGCACACTGCAATTTTTCGAAGGAACATTTTTTGAGACTATCACCGGCAAATGGGCAATCAACGAAACATTTACCAAAAAATTGATATAAAAATGGCGATTCTACTATTTAAATGAAAGCAATCTTTTAACTTGGATATTTATGCAATTGATAATCATATCATAACGACTTATCATTTAACTCTGTTATTTATGCAATTAGATATCATCTCATAATGACTTATCATTCTTATTCCAGGAATGGCATATGGCAGTGTGGTATCTGGTGTGGTAGGATCAAAGAATTATCAGTATTGCTTATTTGGAGACACAGTCAATACTGCATCAAGAATGGACAATAGTAGTTTGGTACTATTTTTTTCTCTACTTCAGATTCACATTTACTAGCAGTTGGAATTTTTTTTTTTTTATTCCTCTTAGAAGCATTTCATTTTGTTCAGCTAATTTAAAGACAAAATTGAAGTGTTTTTTTAAGTTTATTTTAAAGACTTAATGTGTCACATCTTTTTTAAACAATAGAGAGATTTATTTTCTATTGGTTTCTGAACACTATTGTCTTATTGACACAAAATATTGTATTTTCATTTCTATTTTTGAGGTGAGGGTTCTTAATCTGGGTATTAACTTTGTTTTGGACTTTTGTCCTGTAGTATATGATGTTTATGATGGAAAAAAATGGCTTTGAGAGGCAGCAACTATGTAAGGCAGTGATTACCAGGGATACAGTTACATGAGTCTCCATTCCTATCCAAGGTTGCAGTTAATCACCTGAAAATGGCCTGAAGTGAAATTGGTCGAAACGTAGTGAGAAAAAACATTTTAAACTATCAAGATAAGGAAAAAAGTCTGAAATATAGTTAATACCCACAAAAGAATATTGTGATACTGAATTGTACAAAATTAAATTTGTTTTTCCATTCTTCAACAACTTTTATTTATTGAATTGGTTTTATTTTCTTTTTTTAAATCAATTTCTAACACTATTTCTAAAAAAACATGTTGGAATATTTTTGGTCTAATATTACAAGGATATGATTGCAAAGATTGAACCAATTCATTATATACAGAGGGAAAAATAGTATCTGTTAAGGTTAATCTTAGCTATTCTTTCTTTCTTGAACAATTTTCCTTCAATATAACTTATTTCAACTCATACCCGAGTTGTGTTAATATTCAAACATTTTTCTGGACCATAACAACTAATGTAGGAGGTTAATCTCAGCTATTCCTTATTTTTTGTGTTCCTTCAATATACCTTATTTCAACTTATACCCAAGTTGTGTTATTATTCCAACATTTTTCTGGACCATAACAACTAATGTAGTGATTGTACATGCCAAGAGGAGGTTTATCTCAACTATCCTTTTATTTCCGGTATTGTTCATTCAATATATCCTATTTTAACTTATACCATTGTGATGTTATTATTCCTTTTCTTGACCTTAACAAAATGATAAAGGTATGTTTGACTCACAATCTATTTTTGACACCTATCAATTATAATAAGACTTAAATAATAATAAAGAAAAACAACTTGTTCTGATTCTTTATAGACTGGTCGCATTCAACTGACTCTTCAGTGCAAGAAACAGCTCAGTGATAGTGAGTTTGTCGTTTGCCCTAGAGGTATCAGAATGATTAAGGTAAGAATCCTTGTTCAAGTCTTTTTCTATCAATTCCGCAGCAATATGCAGCAAAGGTGGAGAAGTGGTAAAAACTTGGGCTTTGGAATCATATAATCATGTTCAAATTCCAGTGAAATCCATTCCAGTCATTTTCAGCTGCCTCGGGCAGATGAAGCTTATTTATTTTATATTCTACAGCATTGGTTTTCAAAGTAGAAGGTATTGCCCCCTTGGGAGTGATATGAACTTTCAAGGGGGTGTTGGTAAGTAAGTAGTTAGATGAGGGGCGTTAAAATCGTGAAGGAGGCCTAAGAGCAATTACAGTAAAAAGTGATATTGATGTTTGTAGAACGGTTCGAAAATCGGGATGATTTAATTAACCCTACCACAGGCGCTGCAAATAGACAATTGTGCCTATATAGTTCTACTGTATTCTTCTAGATGTACCATCGTTATTGCGTTCATTGGAAGAGGGGGTCGCTTGCATTTTTGTCCAGGGATGAAAGTGGTGGGGACAAAAAAAAGGTTGAAAACCACTGTTCTACAGCAATAGACAGCATTATTTTGCATAATAATAATAAGGAATACAAATAATAACCTATAAAGAAATTTTTCATTTGATTTGTACCTACCCCTTGTATATCCATCGCTTTTGCAGAACAAGCAAATGGAGAAATTGTCTGGAATATTTTT
>JAUZSX010333455.1:0-10916 GCA_034780655.1 Idiosepius hallami | reverse complement strand
TATATATATTATTGGGACCTATATAACTTCCCACACTCTGTGAAAAATTTACGGATAAGTTTAGTGGTGTTATGGGGATTGATAATTGTCTTCCATCGCCACAGTGTCACTAGAAGAACCCTAACTCTAATCTACCCTTCGTTTTAAAAAAGTCCATTACATATATTATTTCGTCTTTTGGTTAATTCGAATGCCGGTTATCTGCTCTTCGTATATTTCGTTTTCTCCATTTCATTTTTAACAAAACCAGAAAACGCGTATGGTCTTCGACAAATTTACCGAAAATCATTCAAAAAGAATTATTCAACCCTTTCGACACTGAAGGGCCGATATATCGGCCTTAGTAACGAAAGGCAAAAAAAGATACACTGATATTTCGACCCTAATATGTTTTTTTTAAAGAACGGCTTTGAGTGACTACTTGGTAAAATTACCAAGTCAGGGTTCAAAGATAGAGATTGAAATATCGTTGTGTGCGTCGTCGTGTCTTCTTGATAGAAGGAATAAAACACATGAAATATCAAAACTGACTTAAAAAAAGATTAAATTATTTTATATTTAAGCCTGCCCTGCTTTGCAGTTGTTGTGCCCCCGCCCCGCACTTATTAACTGATTGAGAAAATAAAAAAAAAAACAACGAAGAAATTTCATTTTGTGGAATGAAGTAAAAGGTACTATTGTTCATTTGGTTCTTTGGTGAATTTCAAACAAAATTTCTAAACAGAAAAAAAAATAAAATAAATAAAATAAAGTGATGATAAATTTGTAAAATAATAAAAGAAATTAAGTCTTATTTCGTATTTTACATTCCACCTTTTAGTATCAATCGAGTCGGTTGACACTAAAAAAAATGACACGTAGTTTTGATACTTTTATTCTTATCAATAATTCATACGCTTGACAAAAATAAAAATAAAGAAAGAAAATATAAAACAAACTGTACAAAAGAATGAAGAAATAAAAGGATCATTCGCCACGAATTTTTTTTTTTTTTAAATAATTGAATTATCAATTCATTCCATATCGAATATTTTTGATCGACGTGCACCGGTGTAAACCGAAAAGTTGAACTTCTTCTTTTTATCCATTAATCATTTTATTGTAGATATGGCGTCTTACGGGGTCCTTGCCAAAACGGATTTTCCTCTTTATACTGTCCGGGCTTTGGACGAAAAACATTTTTTAGTGGCTGGTGGAGGAGGCCCTGTTAAAACAGGAGTTGCTAATGCTTTGGTAAGTTTTTTAGGCTCTCTTTATTCATTATATTTATCAATTAGTGTGTCTGTACTCGCAACAAATGAGTGCTTTTGCTTAGCACTTGTTAGTAATAAAAAAAAACGTGATGTTGATAAATTTGTATCATCTTTTAATAATTTAGGTCATTCAAATTAACCCTTTAGACCCTAAAAGGCCGATATATTGGCCCTGATAACATAAGGTAAAATAAAACACACTAATATTTTGGCATTAATATGTTCCTGTTATACAACGACTCTGAGGGGAGGGACTACTTGGTAATTTTGATTAGTCGGGGTTCAAAGGTTGATTAACTAGAGCTTGTGCTTCTTATGTTTTGTTTCGATATTATTTAGATTTTGCTATACTTTCTGTTTTAATTCAGTCTTTTGTATAAAAACAAAACAAAAAAAACACTCACGAAGGTTTCGGTATAATCTGACTTGTTGACTGATTCATATTCATCGAAAATATTTATATCTCCTTTGGATCCTAACTTATCAAAATTATCAAGTAATCTCCCAGAGCCGTTATATTAGAGAAACATATTAGGGTAAAAATATTGGTGTGTATTATTTTGTCTTATGTTTTCAGGGCCGATATCGGCTTCTTAGGGTCGAAAGGGTTAAAAAAAAATAAAATAAAAAGCCACGGGTTAAAAATATGTGGCTTTATTTTATTTATTTTTTTCAGCCACGACCACCAAAACACAATTCCAATAACCAGTCAGTCCACTCCCATGGCACTAAACAATAAAACGTAGACATCTAAGACGGATGATAAACCCGATATCCGGACTCGAGTGGGTGCCGACGACGACAAATATTTATTCAAAAACAAGTTCAAAAACAATGTAATTGCTTACATTGATGATTTGGGCAAAATTTAAAACCTGTGTTTTGTGTGTGTGTTATTCTACACACACAAAATGTGTGACCTGTGAACAAAGTTGTTTATCTTATGAAAAATAATATTGGAAATAATAATAACATTAACAATAAAAAACAGTAATAGTTATGACTTTTGTGACATAACATGAATATTTCGCCAGAAGCTCGAAGACCTTATTTTACTTTTCTGCGTGTGTCCCGTCGCAGTCGCACGCACGTCAGCTGTTTTCGGTTACGATTCCCACTTTTGCTTAAATGATCGTAAATAATCTTTTATTTTTGTGTTTGATTTTCATCTTAATCAAAGTTTTGGTGAAACAAGAAGAGTTTAAGTCTGAAAAATTTACTTGCGTTTTTTTAGGTTATTAAAAAAACAAAACATTTAGTACAAAATATGGGTTTCCCATAGGTTGATTGATTTTTTGCAATTAATTGATTTTAGAATCTTTTTTTTTCCATATGTTTTCGAAAATAATTTTATTTTAATAATAATTTAAAAATAAAAAGGGGCCTTATTTTAAAATTTGTTTGCGTTTAAATTTTAATTAATAATTAAAAAAAAATACTTTGAAAAGCGCTAAGTTCGTAAACAAACATATTGAATAAAATCAGTTTGAACCAACAGTAAAACAAGCCTGACATTTTTCTGGGATCGTACCTTTGTCATTTCTATTGAAGTAGACTTTAAATTCAAACTTTATTATTATTTTATTATTATTATTATTATTATTATTATTAGTCTACCCGTATGTGAAAAATTCACATAAATAAAAAAAATATTAAAGCCAATCCCTGCTCCCGTCATGAATACTGCTCCCCTCGCTTCCCTTTGCTCCCCTCTCGCTTCTATTCCGCGGAAAGAACTGGAAAAAAAGAAAAATCCATTTTCTGGGTGGGGGGGAGTCACCAGTGGACAGTTCGACCAAAAAAACTAACAAAATAATTATTTGGAAAATTACTATTATATTTGTATGTTGATTGTTGAAATGTATATTTATCAACTTCTCCCTCTCTCTACCCTCTCTCTCTCTCTACACATGCATACACACACACACATATATATATATATCATATTTACTTAACGAACACCATTTACCAACCCAAGTTTGACACAAGGCCATTTTTACGTGCTCTTACTCGGGCTTTTTACATTTGGTATTACCCTTCACCTAGATGAGCTGCTCTCCCAAGTTAACAAGCACCATCGGCAGCTAAAGATGAATGCAATGGGTTTGACTGGGATTTGAACTCATGTACTATGATTCCAGAGCCCGAGCTTTTACCAATGCCCTAACTTCGCTGCCCATATCATATTTACTTGGTTAGCAGCACCAACCAAGTTTGGCACATTCTTAAGGTAAATGCCATTCTTAAGGTAAATGCAATGGTTTTGACTGGGATTTGAACTCTCGTACTACGATTCCAGAAACCAAGCTTTTACCAATGCCTTGCTGTCGTTATGGCATTCGTTGGAAGAGAGGGGGCACTAGCATTTGTCGTCCAGTGGTGAAGGAGGCAGTGGCAAAAACACATTTGAAAATCACTGATCTATATAAAGAAAACTAGTAAAACCAGTTTCTCTTAAAAGAATAAAAGAAAAAGGTTTTTCCAATTTCTTATTCTTATGATAAAAACAAAATAATTTGGGTCAGGATAAAGCTTTGTCACATTTCTTTCATTTAGATACTTTTGTGTTCTGAATTAAAAATAATGCTGAAACACAATTCATTACTTGATTCTAATACAACTTTGTAAAAAGAGTTTTTTCTAAGAAATAATTCTACCATTTTTTTATTTTTTAATTATGTAATATCATGTTCCTTTTTTTGGAGCAGCAAAGTTGGAGCATTGGTAAAAGCTCAGGCTTTGGAATCATAGTACACGAGTTCAAATCCCAGTCAAAACTATTGCATTCATCTTAACAAATGACCTTGTGCCAAACTTGGTTGGTGCTGCTCATCAAGTAAATATTTACTGGGCAGCGAAGTTGGAGCATTGGTAAAAGCTTGGGCTTTGAAATCGTAGTACCCAAGTTCAAATCCCAGTTAAAACCACTGCATTCCCCTTAAAAACGGCCTTGTGCCAAACTTGGTTGGTGCTACTAAATAAATATGATATATGTACATGAGTTCAAATCGCAGTCAGAACCATTGCATTGACCTTAAAAATGGCCTTGTGCCAAACCTATTTGGTGCTGCTTAAGTCATTTATTTCAATACACCAGTTTATAGTTTTATTTTCTTCTGAAGATTCATTTCCAAAGAATGAAATTTAAATTAAAATATTAAAAATATTAAAATTTTAATAGTTTTATTATTTTACCGACTGATAATAGCAGAAATATATCTACTTAGTCAAGCATCAACCCAAATTAGGCGCAACCAATTTTATGTGCTCATTCTCTTTTGCAATCACTGTTGCCCTTCATCTAGATAAATAACTCTTATTGAGGTGATCGGTCTCATTAGAATTAGTGTTGTCCTTACACCTAGATAAGTTACTCTCCCAAATTATCAAGCTTCATCTGCCCGAGGCAAGTGAAAGTGAATGTAATGTTTTTGACTGTGATTTGAACTTGTGTAATAAGATTCCTGAGTCCAATCTTTTACCACTGCTACTAATAGCAGGCATTGTAGATTAAGGATTGGACTTCATAATAATTTAAATCCCTGTCATTCATACTTAGCCTCTAACTTTTCTTATTCTTTCTGGCTTTTGTTTAAATAGTGCAAAGAGTGTTGGTTTTTCAGAATCCTTAAGATAATTTGCACATTTGTTTGTTTGAACTGTTATCTTCATCCTTTTTGTTGTTACCAAGTGTGCAGTCTGAGCTTAGTTGATTGATATGTCATATCTGTGAGAGGAACTCTGGAGCCACTTGAGAACTCATTTACATGCAGCCATATGATTGAAATATTCTTACTTAAAGAAGTGGCAGTCACCACTCACGCATTCACATGGTGTCTACGAGGGTAGATGCAGGGTCAGAGGTCAGAAGCTGCGGTACAAGGATGTTATGAAACGACACTTAAGAGCAATGGATATTGTGGTGAAGAGTTCGGAGCACCTGGCTCTTGACAGAGGTAGCTGGCTTGAGAGCCTCTACAAGGGAAAGGAAATTAACCAAAAAATGTTAGAGGATGTGTCTTATCAGAGACACCTGCGACATCGCACGCCTGGCATGCACTTGTGTTCACTCTGCAACAATGGGTTTCACAGTGCACGTGTCCTGCAGCAGTACCAGAGGAGAGAGCAACACTTCCTGGACTAGTCATCTTCAGCAATGAAGGACTGCAAATGAAGATGACAAAGTCTGCGTACAGTGGGGTTAATACATACTTAAAAGATATATATATATATATATTATTTTAAAATAAAAAATAAGATTTTCAATTTGATTTTGTTAATTTTTCAATAATATACACAATGTATTTTTCGCATATGATTTAAATCTTCATTGAGTAAACTTTTATTTTCATCATAACCCTAAAAAAGTCATCTTATCATCTTTTGGGAAAATAACATGAATACATTAAATGTGAATTTTTTAAAAAGTTATTTTTAAAAAGTTGATTAACTGGATTTGTTACAAAACAACAATTTCTTGCATTGACTACCCCGTGATCAAAGAAAATTGGAGTCCCTACACATGCAGGTAGAACCTTAAGAAGCTAAAATATCAGAATTGTACTTAGTATTGGAATCGTTAATCAGCATTTTTTAGAATCAGAATTCAAAACAAAAAGTAGGAATTGTCCCAACAATATCTGCAAGAGAGAGATGAAACTTCAGGTGATGAATGCATAAGTTTAGTCACTATAACAATGCAATTTCTAATTTCTTTTGATCCATTCAGGCAGAATAAAGTCATAGGAGGCTTTTGTTTTGGAATGATCCTCATAGTTGTTCTAATGAATGAAAGTCTATTGAATCTCTGCCAATAATGTCACTTCTCTTTAGGAACCTTCATGAGAAGGATAGCTATGTGTGTGTATCGGCATACTAACCCATACAGGTTTAGCCAGCCCAACCACTGAACACACATGATTCAGTGTTGAGTCTCATGGGAATTTATACTTCTCAACCGGTTCCCAGTCGCATGTATAGATGCCTGTTTAACCAAAGATTAAGAGTACATTTACCCAGTGGTTTAACTGCGCCTCCAGACACTAACCTGGGTATTTCCCGCCCCGGCATAAGATACAGTAACTAGTATTCCTAAATGGTCACCCATCTAACTACTGACCAAGCTCAACATTGCTTAACTTTGGTGATCTGGCGGGGACCCGTGTCTCCAACGCCACTTGACCATAGTTATATGTAACAAATGTTGATATACTATTAGACAATGAAACCAAAGTCTCACCTGGCACACATAAATAAACCATATTCTTTTCTAATTGACATTAACAATTATGTGCTAAAACATTTGCTGAAACATCTGTCTCCACGTTCACTTTATTCTCTTTTCATAACTAATTCTTTTATTATTTCTTTCTCACGGCAAGTAAAGCATGAATGAAATTATAATTCAATAAACAAATGAGTTAAACTCAGTTATAAACTTATGAAATATTTTTTTCTTTTTCATTTGTCATTAGCAGCATTGCCTGTGGAGCTCAGAACATTTCTGTAGTAAAAAAAAGACAATGAGAAGAGTAGGTAGAAATTATTGAGTGTTTGAAAAGAGAGCCAAGATTGTTAGTCATTCTATTCAGCACTAAGAAGAAGGCAATGAATGCAGGTTGCTGTAGTCCCCAAATCGAGTATAAACAAAAATGTTAATGTTTATATTCTTTCTGCTATGGGGGTGTGGTCTTTGACCTCAGTCTGCTCAAGCTAGCTAAATTTTCAGCCCTCTGTTTGTGGATTAAAATTAAAACAATGAATTAATGTAACCAAATTTAACTTTGAAAAAATTATGGAAAAGTTTCTTTTGATTTTATACACAACAAGTCAATAAAATTGATTTTTCTGCTGATAAAATGACCTTTAATCTAAGACACAACATTGTGGTTTACGACAGATTCTTGCAAACAAATCTAAGACATTGGATCTAAGTCTTTTTGGCCCTTAACAAATGTTATAAAATAAAGTCCGAACCAAATGATGTACATTTATGATTTTATGAATGACTTAAACCATTGTATAGATGTAAAAAAAATTAAAAAAAAAAAACCCTAAATATTATTGATTGAGATAAATCTTGGTGTTTAAGTTTCAATGTAGATGTTTGATGTTCAGGAAAGAATGCAATCATTGTTAAAGTTTTAAATGTTTGTAAAAAATGTTTTACTTTCTTAAAAGGTTAATTTTCCCTACACTTCATTGAATTAAATATCTATTCTTCAGTGCCGTGCTTAGCCACTTAGTAGCCCTGTTGCAGAATCCGCCTTGGTGGCCTCTTTACCCTAAAAAAGGCAAGTTATCCCCCCCTCAACATACTTGAGCTTTCAACTATATATACATACATATACATATATATATATATATATATATAGAAAGAGAAAGATAGAAAGATAGATGTATATTTTAAGTTTAATAACGATTTTCTAGTTAATCCTAACAATTATTTTGGTAATTTTTTTTTTGCATAACAATCTGTGAAGCCAAGGAGCCTTGCAGCCCCTAGCAAACTTGTGCCCCCCTGCAATTGCACAGCCCAGCTATTCTTTTAATTCTATTCAGTTTAATGCTGGAATTCTGTATATTTCCATACCTACTTGGGAAATTCCCACCTTTCAAAATACACACTTTATAAAGAAATAAACAATTGAAAAAAAAAAAAAAACTCTATAATAGCAGGAATTATTATTATTTGTAAAGAAAGCTAAATTGACATTATTTAGATTTTACAGTTTTTCTTTTTACTATTGTGTACACATGTGGTTTATCTTTATAAGTCATATGTATGATCTTAAAGATCAGATGGGCATGTGGTTTATTTTGATTGTTGATATTGGTGACAGTAGAAGAAAATAGAGGAATGCTTCGACAAAAGAGAGTAAGTGAGGAGAAGGTGATAGCGAAGAGATGGTGTTTTGACACTGGGCTTCCTGAGGGAGAAAGCAGGGAGAAAGGAATAGCTTATAGGCAGTTTGGTTGAATTGGATGGACGAGTCCAGTTTGAATTGTTAAAGTTGCAGGACACAGAGAAAATGAACTGAAGAAGCGGAAATGAAACGTTTTATTGCCATGAGGCGGAGGTGTTTATGTCCTGGGCTGGACAGGACTAATCTGAAGTTGTTTATTTTGTTTTTCGTACAAACAATAACTTATGTGACTGTTTACGTGAGCTAAGAACTTTGTTGATCCATTAACTACTGAACTGTTTCGTTAAATGTAACTGCGTTTCGTTTATCTGTTGAATATATATGTTATATTTATAATATCAGGACTTTGTTGTTCATATTTATTGTTGTTACAGATTGTGGTTCTTGTTGTTGAGTTTTTACGTCTAGAGAAATTTAAGTAAAATTTCTACAACTTCTATTTTAATTCACCTGAGCAGATTTTTCTCATTGTTTTTAACACTAATAACTGGCAAAGGGGGGTCTGTTTATCTCTAGGATTAACTATTTGGGTTTCAAATAACACTCTTACGAAAGATGTAAACCCTTTTATTCCCTCCAACTTTGGGTTAAATAGTATAAATGGTATTTTCAAAAAATGTGTTAGCACAAGAAAGACTTTTTTTTCAAAAATGATTGTTTTAAATGACTATGCCATAAAAGAATCAATCAATGCTTATGTGGAACAATTTAGAATAATCCTTATTAATGTATATCAATGACTTTTTTTTCCTTTTATACTTGCAGGAAATATTTGATGTTTCATTTGCAGATGAACGTATCAAAGCCACCAGTGTGACCCGTCTGGATACAGGCAGTCAGGCTGTGATGAACAGTGCTACATATTCAGATGGGCGTCACCATCTTCTTGCTATTGGAATGGACAATGAGTGTCACTTATACTCACTTAAATATAAAGTTGTCTCAACTGAGGATAAAAAAAAGACAGGTAAAATAAATTTAATATCAAAAATAAACAAAGAAAAATTGGTTGTCTGATTTATATTTTAGGTTAACTATAATAGTTTTATTATTTTTGAAATGTTTATATTTGAACTAACAGCATGGCCTATCATTGTCCATACAACTCAGAAAATTTTAGTAGTAGGAGAAAACCCTCTACACTATCTTCAGAACAACCACCAGTTTAGAATGCAAATAAGCATGTTTTTCCCTATTTTGTATTTAGGGGATTGAAAATAGGTTTAGACCTAAATATATAATTTCTGATTGTTATCTTTAATTGTTAGTCTTGTAAAGGGACATGATTATGTAGTGCACCAGATATAAAACTACTGTAAAGGAACATGACTACCTATAACAATGGGTGCAAAACTGTCTTAAAGGGAAATAACTACTTATCATATCGGATACTAAAAGTGTATAAAAGAACCGCCATATTCGAATGGCCAGAGAAGTCTCACTGAGCGATCTTGAATAGTCTTGTCTTGTTGATAGTCGAACGTCTCACACTAAACTGAATATACTATGGTTAAACCACTTCACAAGGATGAGTGTTTAGCTCCCTCACGTTATGTTCCTTTCTTTACCTTCATTGATATTATTATTCTTTCCCAGGCAAAGTAGCCTTGATTTTGTATTATTATTATCAGTACTAATAAACCTTCTTTTTACGCGTTCGACTCTCGCGTATATTTGTCACATTATTATATGTTCTTACCTAGGACATAACAGTTAGTTTAATCTTAGCTACTAGAGAAAGCTTGTTTATACAATGTTGTATGTCTGTTTCATGTATTTGCAAGTGCTACAATCATTGGTTGATAAAAAGAAACTAAAGAATAGAAACTTATTTATGATTGTAGCACTTTTTGCCTGACAGCTTTTTAGTAACATTGCTTAACTCATCTTTGTAGGAATTATGGGAAAAATAAAAACAGTAGAAACTTATTTATGATTGTAGAACTTGTGGAAAGATCCTCTGTTCACAATTTACCTCCCTATTCACTTGTAAATAAATAAGCTTCTACTCTTTAATTGCTTTTCATCAACAAATGATTTTTATGTACGGTCAAGTCACGTTGGAGACACTGGTTCCAGTTAGATAATTGAAGTTGAGCAATGTCATGACTGGTCACTACTTAGATGGGTGACTATTTAAGAATACCTGGTACTGAACAAGAGCAAGTAACAAACCTGCATGCAGTGCCCCTGCTACTCCTTTCGAGGACACCAATTGTTACACTACGCACATCACTGTGCAATACGATATGATGAACAAATAATTGAAGCACTTGCAAATATATGAAACAGACGTGCAACATTGAATATTGTTTATTTTATGTATTTTTTTTGTTTGTTTATTTTTGAAGAAGATGAAGTGAGACATCGCAAAAGAAGAAAATCGAGCGAGAAAGAAAGTACAAAAAATGGACCTGCAAAAATTGTGTCATTTGATGTGGAATCTTTAGGAATGGTTCATAATGAATGCAAAGATGAGTTCCAGAAAGTTGTAGAGTTTAGTCCTGATGGTAGTTTGCTATTCACTGGTAGCACAGAAGGAATCTTACGTGCTTGGGAGGTGAGTTTTTTCTCTAAAATATTCTTTTTTAGCGTGTCACTCTTATAAAGATCCGTTGTTAAAAAAACGGTATCTATGAAAAAAACATTAACAGGTGGACAGAACTTAACTTAAATTAATACAAAAACAAAAACCTAGCAACATAAACATTAGAAAAACAAAAGTTAACAAACATGA
>JAUZSX010333444.1:0-10916 GCA_034780655.1 Idiosepius hallami | reverse complement strand
CAGCCAAATGATAATTTATTGATGGACATTTTATTGCATTTGAATATTCTATCATTTTTCTTGTGTCCCAATCCTTTTAAAAAAAAAAAAGATATTTTAAAATTAGAAGCAGTTTTTTCTTTAGTTTTCTTCTAAATCTTAAGATTGAAAACTAGTCATGTAAATCAATGATTATTTAAGTAAAACTTTTGTTAAGATACATAGATTTTTAAAAAAATGATAATGTTGTGGCTCCATAGGAAAAGCAAATAATAGCTTTAATCATTAAGTTGTATCATGCTCTCATATTTTGAGAGGATTAGAATTAGTTTTTAGCAGCATAAAAAAACAGTCAAGAATATATTCTGATACAGATACAATCAGTAAAGTTCTTGACATAAAAGACAATGCAATTTTGAACATAAGAAAAATTAGAATAAGTTTGTAAATAGCTTTCATTCTTGTTTTATTATTGAAGAGTAATATACCTGTTGAGAGTTATAACTTGTAGGTGAATATCCACTTCGAAAATATACAATTGCAATTTCATGACCAGCTCTAAAAATCAAAATATGAAAAAAAATATAAAAATATAACATAAAAAATTCTATTATTACTGAGAGGAAACTTGAGAATTTATTCTAAACATAAACAAAGCTAAAACTGGTCACTAGAAAAACAGGAAATTTGAAGTTGTTAATTATATCTAAAGTTAAATGATATTTCATAGGTTACTTTTCAAAATGCCATGCTAGTTTATATTTGTAGATGAAGATGCTGTTTTGAAGGCACCAACAACATTTTCAGCATCTGTGAGTGTTTTATAATATTAGTCTTTGAAAAAATTTTATAAATTCATTCTTTGTAAAATAAATAAACGTTACACAAATTTCCTGCTTTTCTGCTCACTATTTTGTATTATCATTGACAAAACATGTTTAAAAGAGTGAGAACTAGAAAAACATTTTTTTAATGAATTTTGTGGTAAAAATGTTTTGTGTGCCATACAGAGGGAGCAGCCAGGACAGTTGCAAATGGCGGCGCCCTTGATTTTGACTGGATGAGATATCGTTCTGCCATTGTTCATATGCAAAGGAGGAGGTGCCTCTCTGCATATAAGCGAGACATTTTGGTGAACACAAGGCAGTCAGTAAAAGAATTCCTGGAGGACAGTGGTGTGTGTGTTGTCTGTGCTGTTACGTTTTATTCCACACCAGGCACAAGTGTCAGTTGGACCTTTTTTCAGTTACAAGACATTCCGGCGGTTGTCACTAGAGGAAGTATTGGTAAACTGTGTCAAACTGTGTTTGTTTATTTTTCTTTTTCAACTGCAAATTTTGACCAAATTGAAAAAAAAAAACTGCTAAAACAATTTCATAAAATAAAATTTAAAACTCACACAATGAGATTATTATTTTCATCTAAATGACCTTGATCATATACGTCTTGAAATGTGAATCGTAAAACAGCAATTGAAGGATTACATTTGAACACACCATATTCTAACCATCGTTGATCAAAAATATTTCTTTCTTCAGAGGAAATTAAAAATAAAATTGCGGCTCTGAAATTATAAACATTAAAATAGAAATTATTTCAGATATAAAATCTGTAACTTGATAATGAGTAAGAGGAAAGAATGAAAAGCAGTTAAAAAAATATCTATACATTTTTTAATCTACAGTGTATGAATGAAGTAGAAATCAAATGACCAAGGTTGGCAAGTGGGATGATACAAAATTAAAAGTTGTCAGATGTTTCATTGCAGAACCTTCTGAAACATGCTAAATTATGTGTTATGGTGAAAATGGTAGGAGAAACTATATATAATATTTTGCAATCTGTAAACTAGATAGATAAGAAAAGTTAGATAGAATTAGATCAATTTTGTATCTTATGGTATTTTTTTTTAAAGTGTTCAGTTGTAATAATATTAGTGATATGAAATATGTTATAAAGATAAAAACACATTGTTGTTTAGAACAAAGTTTTCCAACAATAATCTAACAATAATGTATTTATCTTTCAAAATCTACAACATTTTTTCAATTATTTTAATGTCATTCAAAATGAAAAAAAATCTAAAGTTAAATTATTTACTCAGGTTTGTTGTAATGATTCCAGGCCTCAACCATTCCAGCAGAAAACCCATCGATGCATTTATTTTCTGGAATCTATCATTAAAAAAAAAAGAAAATCCTTTTATACATATTGGAGTTAAAGGAAATATTTTAAATATATTTAAACGTTTTTTTTAAATGCTGACAAATTTGTTTTTAAAAAAAAACAAAAAAAACAGACTTCTTATGAGAAAACAATGTTCAAATTCAGTCATCAACAATACAAATCTATAATTGTAGGTCATTGTTTTGAGAGGGTCTATATGGCAGCTCCCACTCATCTCTGAGTATTGGGTACTGTCATCTTGTCCTCTGTTTTTGTTTATTCGATGAGACAGGGAAAAGTGGTAGAGTGCCATTCTCTGTGGATTTTGGGTGGTTGTGGCTGCGCGACAGGGGGTCTACATATTAAATTATCAAATAAAGTTTTATAATAGAAAATTATTAGTCTGCAATAAATAGAATAAGAATAGTAATTCAACAATATAAAATTTATACAGTGCATTTGATTTTCTCTATATTATCAAAACTAAATATCAGTGTGAATCAAAATTTTTAGGAGTTGATTATTTTGTGTCAACCTTAAATAAAAAGGTTATTTTATTCATTTGCATTAAAGTTAACATAGATTAAAATATATTTGTGAGTAGGCAAAGTAAATATATCAAACCCCCATTCATTGCCAACTAATGAAGTATTAGTTGGTTGTACCATGAATCACAATCATCAGTTGAGAATAAAAAATATTTATTTAATATAAAGAAATAAAGAATTTATTAAAAACATATTAAATCTTTATTAATTTTAATATGTTCATCTTTAAAGTGAATTAAGATTAAAAAGAATGCAAAATTATCTTCGTGTAATTGTAGAATTTTTTATGACAACCATTTTCCAAAGATTGTTTTTGCAGTTAAAGAATAAACTCAAAAAGTTATATTAATTGGTGAAGAAATAAAAAATTACTCACCTGATCTTCATTAAATGGTATTTTTAGTAAAGACATGGTATATCTGTAATAAATAAATGAGTAAAAACTAAGATAATTATCAAAGACAATTAGTATAAAATTAAAATATTTTTCACTTTAAATATCTACGCATGCAAAATCAACTGAAAATTTCAAATTGAAAAAAAAAAATAAAAACAATAAAAATGGCTTAAAAATAAACTCCTTGCTTAAAATAGTTATATTTTGAGAAATAAATAATTAAAAAGTATTTTTATGATATTAAGAATATTATTAGAGTATATATAAATGGCTTGATAATTTTTTGTCTACTTTTAGAACTTTGTGTGTTATCTATGTTGTTTCCTTAAGGTTTGAGTTAAATACTGATACAAATTATTTTTTCTGTTCTTTAATAAATCAACAGAATAAAATTATTTTGAAAATAGAAATTAGAATTATATTTGGGAATTGATGGCTACAACGATCATTTTTCAAATATGTTCTTTTTAAGGAATTTTTATTTTTGATGTTTTTTTTTCAAATTGTTCTTGTTTTTTAATAAGAGTTTTAGTTTCAATAACAACATTCTGTCTAAATATGCTAAATTAATTTTTTTTAAATTTATTAAAATTAGGCATTCTAAAGGAAATCTATGTAAATTATTCAAATATTCAAAATGTTTTCTTACCTTTGCAAAGAAACCATATTTTGTGCAAGACCAGCAAAACTGGAAGCAATTGTATTGATTTCAATTTGTTTAAGTTGAACTTGATTTAAATTTTCAGGAGTAGAAGAATCATTTACAGGACAGTGAAGCATATAATCATTACGAAATAATCCTAAACATAATGGCTAAAAAATAAATAGAAAATAAAAACCCTCCTTAGTTGCTTGTAATGTCCTTTTGAACATTTAGTTTTCAACTCTATTTTCATATAAGCATTTAAAACCATCAAATATATTTTTTAAGCACTCATACTGAATATCAAGATAAAACAAAATATCAATCATTTCATCAAATAGATTCTAGTAATACTTTTTAATTCAGACTTTTAACATTATTAAATTTATTTTCTAAAATTTTAAAAGTTTAAACCAGTTGAGAAATTGAGCAGCAAAAAAAAAATCAATAAGCCCAAAGAAATAACGAAATGGCTCTGCTGACTAAGTAAAAAGAGAACTTAAATCATTTTTAAAAGGAAGATCTGAAAAACCAAATTCATAGAATCTATTTCAATTTAAATTAGAATATTTTTTCATTTTGTAATTTAATTCCAAATAACTAGTAATTTTTCAAATTTATTTTTTAAAAATCTTTCCAAAACACTATTCAAGCAAAAAAACATGGCCGCATTTATCTCGATGAATAAAAAAAAAAATGTAATTGATTCAAATATTTTAGTTGAGGCTAGATAATTTGTATTATTAATAATATCCAGATAATTAATATATTGTTGTGTATATATAATAACAAATATGATGAGAACAGTTGAAATATTGAAAATCATATAGAAAAAGTGTCCTTGAAAGGAGAATTCTTTACAGATTAATCACTTAATTTTTTTTCAATGAATATTCTTGACAGATATTTAATAATTAAAAGTGAACAGAAAATTTCAGTGTAATATGTTAAGAGACTATAACACTTATTCGGATGGTCAAATAGTAAGCATACAAATGAATTGAGCACATTATCAAGAGGAAAATAACTAAATTAAATAGAAAAATGTCAGCATGAAAAGTAATATGGTTAAGATTAAAATTAGAAAAGAAAAAAGTTGTTAAAATTGGAAAAGAAAAGGACAATATATTCTAGTAAAAAATATGAAAAATTTAAAACAAACTATTGCAGCATTAAGAATTTTTTTCTTTAAATTCAGTTTAACATTATCTATAAGTTCTTAATGCTTAAACAAATTACTTTTCATGCTCGCATTTTTTTTTTAAATTTGTGATTTTTCTAAGCTTTGCTTTAAAATGATATTTTATTATATTGCCGGGTGTTGAAATTTCAAATTTTGACCCCTTAGTAGTTACTTTTAAAATCTGATGTTCCTTCCGCAATCATTTATTTTGGAACACCAATAATCTTTTAATAACTTTTGCTTTAATGAATGAAAATTGAAAATTTTTGTTCCAAAAAACAGATACTTATCTGACCTATGAATTGTAAAAATCTTTTGAAATTTGGTTGAAAAATGAGTTAGCAGTTGAGTTCAGAACAAAATGTACTAACACTTAACCTTATATTCAAACACTACTGTGTTTGAATGATAAAACAATTAAGAAATATTTGCAGTTATTTTTTCACAATGTATTACTCAGTGAATTTTAATCATTTAAATCCAATGTTACCTGGCACTTTTTGGTATCACTCTTAAAAACATCCTCATAAATATTCCACAGGTTCTTTGTAAAATCATCGATTGCAATAACACTGCAGTTTAAATAACAAATAACAAAAATAGAATTAATAAACCAAAAAATACTAAAAGTGTTTTTAAAAAAATCAAATTTCAATTTCAAGTTCTTGGTTAAAAATGAAAGAAATATAAAACTCCCTTAAATTATATTGACAAAAGAAACTTGGAAAATAGAAAATAAAATTTCCAAGAATAACTAAAAATTCTTACAGCAAAAAATTTTTTTGATATTCCCCATTTCTATAAAACCATTTACTAACAAAATTGTTTTCTTCACAGAGAAAATTTTTGAAAATCTGTTGTTTTTTTTCTATTTCTAAATATATGAGTTTATGTATGTGTGTTTGCATGGAAAAAAAAAACAATCGATCTAGTAAAGGCTACTAGAGTATGCTTATCTATCACCCACATTTTACTGTATTATGTTACCTACTAATAGCTAATTCACCTCTCCTATGAAGGATTAACAGCATCATGCTCTCAAGAGTTTGTACTAAATCATTTCCAGTGAAGATATGATCCTGATTAAACAACATGAATGCTAGATTGTCTTGGTAATCAATTCTGATGAATAACTAGTGTCAAGTTTAAGTAACACCTGCTACAAGCATGAAATTATAAATCATCAGCAAAATTATTGCTGTAATTGTTGTAGTTGAACAATCCTCTAAATGCTTTTTCAGAATAGCAATAATATATATGAACATAGCAATAAGGATGAGGACAACAGTCCGAATAATAGTTGTACGAATCCTCTAAATGAACTCAGCCATGTAAATGCTTATGTAAAACAGGACTGTCAACAAACCAGGAGAGGGTTCAGTTCCAGAGTGCTTGGCTGATGAAACAACACTTCCTACTAGTCTGTAACTTAATGTTATTACTAATACAAGTTTAAACCCTATTACATATTCTTTTTTCATGGTGGCTAACCAAGCCATAACAATTATGTAGACCCATATTCAGGGGCACATACTCAATATTCTGTGTTTGTTTCATTAGAAGGGTGGAAATTTACTAACTGGCCTGCTGGCATTGTTTTTGAGAATAATTGATTATTGCTATTAAACAAATGAAAAAATAATTCATTTGATGTTTATATTTTAGAGGGAGAGGAAAGAGAAGTTTTTGTTGGAAAACAATGCAGATAGAATGAGAAAGGTATAAATAAGCAGACAGCATTGTTTAGGGAATAGATGTTATCATTTTACTTCAATTTCAAATAAAAACATTGCATGTAAAAACGAAAGATTTTATGATAAAAAATTGGGAGATTTTTTTTTCCCAACAACATAAACCACATTGGCTCTTACTAATATTGCTACTAGAGAAAAAAGGTCTCGTATCAGTTAACCATAGTGACTTTGTAATATAATTATCATTACAAAGTCTAACCAATTAAAAACTTATACATGAATGTTACAAGACACATGGGATGAGAGTAATACAAATTAAAAATGATTATTTTGTGAAGGAATCTTACCTTTTTAATGAGTTTTCAAGAAAGTCATAGTCATGAGCAACTTTGTGCATAAGAAGATTAAAATCTTTTTGGATCAGTTTTGCTTCATTATAAATCGATTTTGGTATCACAGATGGAAATAAAGCAAATGGAGCATAACTAATCACTTCAGAAGATGATGGAAAATCTGCTGTTCGCATTAAAATACCTAAAAATAAAAGAAAAGCTTTTAAATTGAGGTTATTGGTTTGATTTTTTTTAAAGAACTTCCAGATTTCTATTATCTAAAGAATATCAACAATTGTCCTTATTTATATCATTTTATACATCATAGCCCTCTGCATGTTGCAACTTGGAGGTTGGAGGGGAATTATATATTTAAATATCCATTGAAAAGCCAATGTTAGTCCAAAGTAGACGTAATGGAATATCCCATCCTTCTTATAAAGCCAACCCTGTGGCTCTTCAAAGTCAGCCAAATCTTGTCATACAAATGAACTTTGAATTATATTTAACTTTCTAAGCTGGTAAATATAACTAAGAACAATACACCTCCCTGGGGGATTCCTAATTTCTCACAGAAAAAATCCCAAATTCAACAATAAAACCAATAAAAAATTTTTTTTTCAAAGGACTTTAGTAAATTACTATAAAGATGAAAACTATAATTGGTATACTCTAAACTATAATATTAATCTGATAAATTATTGTGGTGTGGGTTTAATAAGTCCACTAAAATAGAAAACATTGTATAGGTTTAGAAGAAATGTATTAGAGAATGATACAGAGGAAAAGAGAGAGACTGGGGAAATGAACTGCTTACCAAAAAGCCAGAAGCACGTCACAGTTAGTTGGTTGGTTTCATTTTATCAACCGTATTAGATCATTTAATGCGAGAAAAATCATTTTTTGATAAATGTTTTTTGTGTCAACACAAAGTTTTTTTGGAGGAAATAACACAATGTGCACTATTTAACCCAAAGCTGAAAAGATTGGGATTCACACCCTTACCAAGAGCATAAATACAAATAACACAAATGGAAGGACAAGGATTTGAACTCATGAATTACAAATCTGAAGTCCAACTGCCAACCAACTAGGGCAAGTGGACCTCCTCCAGAAGTCACAATCTTGCTTAAATATGGCATCTAGAAGACTCCAAATATGGGTTGTTTTTAATCAATAACAAATATACAAGCATTGCATTCTACAAGAATCTAATCCATATTCTCTAATTGGCTGTATAGTTAATATTAAGTTATAAATGAATTAAAATCAAACTCTACTTACCATGTGTTAATGCCCAATCTTTGGCTTGGTTTATAACAAAGGGAAGATCTTTTTTGATTGAAGATTCAAATTTAAACATTGTAGCAGCCATTTTTACCTTAAGAAAAAAAAAAAAAGGTTTTTGCCATTTACAATACACACATCATGAATGATTTCAGTCATTACAATTTTAACTCTTACAATTAAAAACCAAGTATTGTAGTCAGTAAATGTGTTTTGAGCTGATTTAATTACAATCCTAAAATCCAAATGCTAAACAACTCACTTCTCACTTTTGTTTTTCATTGTTAAGCTGAGTTCATTTCATTTCAATGAAATAAAATATGTTTAATAGTCAGGCACCAAAGTGTGTGTACATAAATCATTTCAAACATATTGCTATTTTTTTAAAGTTATTTTTAAAAGTTGGAGAGCCACCAGAATGGTATCATTAAAATGAGCAACCTTTTGTGCACCAGAATTTATTTTTCTACATAGTCAACACATTCTTAATGCACTTTTTCCATCGATGAATAAGGCATTCTATTTTCAGGTCTAGAACATGTTTTAGGACAACTTTTAACTTGGTGGAATTATGCAGGACTCTCAGGCAATTCTTAAAAATGTTGTTACTTTGTTATTCATTTTAAAAAGTTAGAATATTATCAATATCTGTGAAATTTTAGGTAACTTACCTAAAAATATTTGATTTATTCAAAATTCTGAGTTTAACATATATTGATTTTTATTTATGGAGCTGTAGAGTTTAAAGACCAAGGGCCAATTGTATTGCCCTATATACACACACTCCAGTGCTAATATGTATAATGTATGTATACATGTATAGGTATTTATATATATTGGCACCTATGGGTGCTGATATAAACAATTACTGGGCCAGGTTAATTTCCAAGTGCCTGAGGCACTCAAAAAGGGGAATGCTGAAGGGAAAATAGTATTTTTAAAATCTGTATTGTTAGAGCAATCTACCACACAAGCACAGCATGTTAAATAAGGGGAAAAAATATAAACTTAGATGGTTTTTTTTATTACTGTTTAAACTACTTTTTGTCAGATAAATTCTGGCTACCTGACACCCGCTCCCTGCTCTGACTCTCCAAAACTCACTTAAAACAAAGCTCTTATTTTTTGCTTTGTTTTTAAGTTAGGTACAAGGGCATTTTTACATGCTCATTATATCCCTGGAATTTTGTAATCAATGATGCTCTTCACCTAGATGAGTCACTCTCCTAGGTTAACGAGCCTCATCTGCCGGAGATAACTAAAGGTAAATGGAATGGTTTTGACTAGGATTCGAACTTGCGTAATGTGATTCAATGATCCGGGCTTTTTACCAATTTGCTCCACCTTCGGTGCCAGTAGGAACCTCCTAGAAACTTAATGCTTTTACATATTTTCTTTGGGTTTTATTTCCAACACACATAGAGCAGGATTAAATCTGCTACTGCCTTCCTCCCGAATAACCTTTCCTTTCCAAGATGCTCCACAGATTTTTGATGGGATTTTACTCTGGCCGTTGCATTAATAAATCATAATTTAGCTTTCTTTTTAATTATCTATATTGTTTTGCCTTTTTTTTCATTTGGCCTTTTACGATTTTTCTGGTCTTGCAACCCTGCTCAAAACTAACATTATACACACCACCAGACAAGCAGCACCACCACCCCCTTGTTGATGCTTGTACCTGATCCGCACGACGTGCACGTGGTCCACACCATCACTCTCATTATGGTGTATTAGTAGTAGTAGTACCAGGTTGCTCCAGCTCCAGCCACTCATCAGTTCCATCCATTAAGAGAGTCGCTCTCGACACTTGTTGATCGAAACAGCCTGAAAATTTACCTTCATATGATTTTTTCTGGCCCATTCCATGCTTTTTGAAGGGCGAACAACTTCTGGCTTTCCAAGTTATGCAACAACTGTCCTCAGAATACGGCATCAAGTAGGTTAAAGCACACCAGGAATGCCAGCATTTTCAAAGACCTTTTTGCTAATTTCAAGTGGATTACAGCGCACTTCGCACTTGACTCTATTCATGGCTCGATGCGACACAAGTGCTTTCTTACGAATTTTACCTTTGTCGGAACGCTCGCTGAGAAGTTCAGGGTTAGTAACAATTTTTTTATAGGCTGGCCCGTGAGACGGCATTTTTTTTATACCTCTCCTGGTTTAAAACAACTGCTGCTGCACCGTAAATTATGAATGACTGTATCCTAAATTACGATGCCTCATCTCAAAAATAAAATTAAAAAAACTATAATTAAAACTTGTTTACTTTTGCGCGAGCACAAAACAGCTATTGTTTTTATACGTAAATTGAATGATTACGGTTTTTCACACTTTTTTTGTTTAATCTGTCAAAAATCGATTTGTTGTTCGATTTTCATTTTTTTTTTTGTGATGTCTTTGAAATATTTTTGTTGATTTTATTCAGGCTACCTTTTTTCGGTTTTCCCTTTATTTTATTTTTTGAGCCCTCCTCCTTCAATTGAATATTCATAGAAAAATCAAAATAGCTAACATCAACAGGTCCCACATTTAAGATTTAAAGAACATACTCGGAATAATATTTTTTTCGAAAATGACAGGTGGTTTTTTCAGCGAGCGATAGAGTTTGATATTTACTTGGTGAGCACCCCCAAGTTTGGCACAAGGCCATTTTTACGTGCTCTTACCCGGGCTTTATATAT
>JAUZSX010333433.1:0-10917 GCA_034780655.1 Idiosepius hallami | reverse complement strand
TAATGGTTTTGACTGGGATTTGAACTCGCGTAACACGATCTCACAGCCCGAGCTTCTACCAATGCCCCACCGTCGCTATATATTATATATACATGGTGGGCGGTCGACATGGCACAGTGGATAGACAATCGGACTACGTGGGTTCGAATCCAAGTTGTTCCGTCTACGTTAACATGTCGACTAATACCCTTGGGAAAGGTATGAAGCCCCATCTTCCTTCCAGCTATGGGTTAAATGGTGCAAGACCTCAACGACGGATGTGGCAGATGATGTCTACAATGACACAACGGCACTGAAGGTGGTGGAAGGCTGCAACAGAGGATGACTTCCAGTCGTCGTGGTTATCCTTGCCATTGAACAAGGCCATCCTTTGCCAAGGGTCTGTGTGGTGGCTGCAGGGGCATCAGTCTCCCCACGTTAAATAGACACCAGGCACAGGCGTCCTCTTGAAAGGATCCACAGGGACCAAAACGGAGGAAAGTCATACTCGACCACAAGTGACAGCTAATGAATGAATATACATGGTGAGCAGCACCAGCTAAGTTTGGAACAAGGCCATTTTTGAATACAATGTTTTTGACTTGGATTTGAACTCGCGTACTACGATTCCAGAGCCTGTGATTTACCAAAGCTCCAAATTCACCGCCTTTTTATATAGAAATAAAGAAAAGTGTAGCCATTTGATTTCAAAAGGTAGTTATTAAAGATTGAATGCAATGATTTTGTCAGGATTTTTTTTTCCGTGTCAAGAAATCGATCTTTAAATATCGAATCAATTCAGCCTTGATTGCAATCCAGATTTTCTTGTCTCGACATTTTTTTTCTTCTTTTGTTTCTGTTATTCTTTTTTTTTGGGCTTTTAACATTTCTCAAAGAGTTTTCAGGATTTTTTAAGAATCTTGATTCTCCGTAATAAAAAAGAATCGGCGCTTTTGCAGAACAAGCAAATGGAATTTTTTTTTGCTCTTGGACTTTGCACCTGTTGTAAGACAGCAATTTGATTGTCTAGGGTTAGGGTTAGGGTTTAGGGTTAGGGCTTAGGTTTAGGGTTAGGGTTTAGGATTAGAGTTAGGGTTTAGGGTTAGGGTTTAGGATTAGGGTTAGGGTTTAGGGTTAGGGTTTAGGATTAGGGTTAGGGTTTAGGGTTAGGGTTTAGGATTAGGGTTAGAATTTAGGGTTAGGGTTTAGGGTCAGGGTTAGGGTTTAGGGTCAGGGTTTAGGATTAGTGTTAGGGTTTAGGGTTAGGGTTTAGGATTAGGGTTTAAGGTTAAGGTTTAGGACTAGGATTAGGGTTTAGGATTAGGGTTAGGGTTTAAGGTTCGGCCAAATTTCTCGATTTGCTTGTTCTGAAAAAGCGCCAAAAAATCTTCAATTCTTCTCTGTTTTATTTTCTTTGTCGTGACGTTTTTATTCTGTTTCACGGCCTATCAACCTTTATAGATGATGTAATGCAGAGAATATCCATTCTTCAGAAACTTATTTTCTTTTCTTTTTTTTTGTCCACTCGTGGTTTTTCGAATAACCCAATATGTAATACTTTCCCCATAGCGGAAAGGAATCTGGGGTTCATACCTTTCCCAAAAGGTATTAATGAAAGAGAACGACTAGGATTCGAACTCATGTATTATGATTTGAAGTCTTATTGTATTTCCACCGTCCCAAGTGGACTTCCCCTAGTCGTAATGGGATTTAGAAGAACTATGGTTGTTTCATGAGTAACAACAAAATCTTTCACACATAAATATTATGTATCAATTTTCGAACTATCTAATCTTTAATAATGTTATTTTCACAACATATCAGCCGATGAATTCTTCTGCCTCCAACAGTTGATTGGGTTTGGGAATCTTTATAATTGAAAGCTGTCACAGAATTTTAAATTATAATCTTTATTGAATCTGCATGGGTAATCTAATTTCTTTGACCATGAATAGGCGGGAAACTTCTGATATAAATTCTGATTTGACGTGGATGTTCAGAAATTTAACCATTAAAGAAGGCCAAAGAGTTCAACACTTGGACCGTTGTGAAATTTAAAATAGTACAAATGAGAAAAATAGCCCCAAAATCCATTACGTAAATTAGCAAGCGTCATCTCCAAAATTCCGAAAAATGATATAATAGTTCTACATTATTACTGTTGCCAAATGCAGATGGAAGATGATGCCTAAAGGTTAGTGGGTTACTAACATGATTAAAAGGTAATTCTCCTGTGTATTGCTTCTGTTGGGTTTCACTGTCTTACTTTTAATTGATTTTCTTTTCTTTGCATTTCTCTCCTGACCTCACCTGACATCTTGAAGAATCGCTTACACTGCAGGGATTCCATGGGTTATAAACACACTGGGCCAGAAATCGGAATTAATTCCATTTTCCTTTAATACCTAATACATGTAAATGTATAAACGCCTAACTAGTTTTCATCAATAATATTAGATTGGATAGAAAGTCTTGTTACATTTCAACGAGTCATTTTTAGCTCTAGTTGTTTTGGGACTTGATTAATCTTTACTGTTCTTAATAGGTTGAATAGAATATCCTGTCGTATTTAAACCTGACATTTTCTTGTCTATTTGTTTTGGAATTTAGTGGCTTAATCTTTATTATTAACTGTTATTATTATTATTATTATTATTATTATTATTAATTATAATAATAATAATATAAATATTATTTTTATTATTAATATTAATATTATTATTACAATTATTATTACTATTATTATTATTATTATTATTATCATTTTTATTATTATTACTATTTCTATTATTATTATTATTATCCTTATTATTATTATTATTATCATTATTAATTTTATCACAATTAAGTTTTCATTTATTGATTCATATTCATTCAATAGGGGAGGTCAACTTGGCTTAGTGATTAGGCTGGCGGATTTCAAAATCTTAATACCTGAGGTCGAATCCTAGCCATTACCTTAGCGATCATAATTGGTCTAATTCCCTTGGGAAAGGTACAAATATAATTACTTTTCTCCAGCTATCGGGTCAATAATGTTCATTATGTCAATAAAAAATGACTATTGTCGGCATTAAATGACCTAAAAAGATCGATAAGCCTCATGCAAAATTATTCAAGTTGCAGTTTCTTATATTAAAGTCTTTTATTGATAGCCGCAATCTTGAAAAATGGCCGTCACCTTGGATTTTCAATTGTCTAATCGGACAGATTTGATTAGTATCTCATGGAGAACATTTGTGCCAAACATACATTAGGAACTAGGCTTAACTGAAAAACAAAATAATGTTACAACTTTCAGTCTTCCTTGATGTCGGATTCATACTACTTAAAGACAGAACCTGATTGGTGGAAATGACGTCAGGAAGAGTCCATAGACAGAATCTGGAGGGTTGCCACTAAAACACCCCATTTTTAACACGACACTTGATAATAGTCAAATTACTAAAGCTAAACTATGTGTGTATAATATTTATTCGTATATAAATACAAATTTGGGGTGGGGAACTTGTTGGGCTGGTTATCAACTATTGCTTACCTTAACTAGACTCTTTAATGACCCATTCACTTCTTATAAACTATAATTACACATATCCATCGCTGCAACATACTTCAATCACGGTTAGCCCGTCGCTGCCTTCTCCGTCGTAGTGACGTAGGTGACAGTTTATAAGTCCAATAGGCGAGTCCATGGTTCAGTAATCAAAAGGGGAGATAGCCCCCACAACAAAAAGTTTTCTTCTTTTTTTAACAACCTAAATTGAAAATCGATGTAATGGACAGTCTAACAACTTTTTTTTCTAAAACAAAAGTTCAAAATCAAAATGTCAGATGTGCATAAATCCCTAACTTTGTTCAAATCGGACACAAACGATGCGCAATGGACAGGGAGTTGTGACCTTTTGACCTTTCACTGTAAGATTTCGAAAAAAAATTGCCCGAAAGCAATGAATATATCATTTTTAGAAATGTATTCATAGTACAAAAAAGGGACTTGAAAACATTTTTACCAAAAAAAGAAAATCAAATTTTGCGGTAGAAAGTAAATCATTGATTAATTTAGTGATTCTAGTCTTAAAATATTAAAAACAAAAAATAAAATTTTTATGTGTGTGAGGGATGATCTTTCAGTATGAAGTTTTGTAATCGGTGTATTTATTTTGCGGACTGTTGTACTTATCTTCATAGGTGATGTTTTTCGGTCAAATAACCCTCTGTTTTTGTTTTTTTCAATTGTATTTACCAGGTTAAAATCTAAAGTCCTTGACTTGTATCCTAAGTAAATACTGCTCACCATAGTTGTTGTCTCACCACGTTTTAGCCAACTATTATACCCTAGAACCCTGACTTTTCAAAATTACCAACTGTTTTATTTGACGACTGTATTAGGGAGGAAATATCGGAATGTATATTTTTGCTTTAAGTCAACAGGGTCGATATATCCTGTAGGATCGGAAGGGTTAATCTGGTTTGTTAGGGTAGGATTGAAATAGCTATGTTCCTACAATGCTCACCTGGGACCTTATAACTTCTGGGGATATAGTTTTAAGACTCAACATTCCTATCCTGTCACCTGAAGAAGGCCAGACTGTATGTGGGCCGAAACCATCAACTATAAAGATAATCACATCAGTCGGCAATGATAAATCCACAGATCAAATAACCTGTATTAATAATTTGCTGTTCCATCATCGCACTTTTTTTGCTAAAGTTTGGTATTAAAGAATCACAAAAAGGTTTGGACAAAAATCCCTTCTTGTAAAACAAGTGTTTTATTTAAGAATTTATTTCATAATTAAAACCGTTAAACAAATATTAATAAAAAAGGGAATTCTTTTCTCAAATTAGTTTATGTAAGTGTTGTGGTGGAACACCCCTCTAAATGAACTCTCCCAATGTGTTTATAAACGTGGGAGATGAACACGACAAGCTGATTGGTTATGTCCGGGCACAACTTATAATGCTGCTTTCTGTACCAAATGTAAAATACACAAGTGGAAACCTTATATCTGTCTTCTGTTTTTTATGGTCACTAATCCAAAACTGCAAGGAAAATAAATGCAATATTTAAAGATTAAATTTATGAAATTATTTTCAAAACACGTTATTATTAAAAGGCACTTCAGGATTATGAGTAAAGAAATTTAATTTAAATTTAAATTTAATAGATTATTTCTAAATTCATTTTATATTCGACTTATACACCATTTAATGTGATAATTTCACTTAGTATAAGACAAATTTGATTGTTTATTCAATTAAAGTAAATACACATTCGATGTACTTATCACTGACAAAAAATAATCAAACCAACAATGATAAAAATAAATCAAGTTAATGTTAAGAAGGTAGGAAACTACGAATCAATACTAGCCGGGTACAACGGTATGTCAATAGAAAACATTCAATTTCTAAACAGTGCATCTCCTGATACGAATCTATGAAATTATGATTTCCAGCATAGATACATAATTTGCAGACGTGAAGCAATTTGTTTTTATGGTTTTCGTGTACGGCCTCATAATATTGTAGAAGCCATTTTTAATTACTACTTATCTCCCTTGGCGTGAGAAAAAAATAACCGCCAAAAATTCTAAAAAATTGTGTAAATGAAACAAAAACAAAAATTGCCGATGTATTTTTTTGTCTAGAATTGAATTATTCGTTTGGCCATTATTATTTGATGTCTTTTATTCGAAGAGAAACAGACGAAATTGACGAACATTCACAAGGGAAATAACCATTTTGTTCTATTGTTAAATGTTAGTAAATTACAATTGTCACAGTCAATCTTAAATCTGAGTTTCTTTACTTTGTTAACTTTCAGGTTAACACGGGGTTCGTTCTCAAACTAATGCCACCTCTATTTTTATAAATGAAGAACGTTCCAAAAGTAATGCAACCAGCTATTTTGTATATAAGGAACTTTCTAAAAGTAATGCCTCCAGCTATTTTGTATACAAGTCACGTTCCATAAGTTTTGCCTCCAGATATTTTATATACAAGGTTTGTTCCAAAAGTAATGCAACCAGCTATTTTTTATACAAGAAACGTTCCAAAAGTAATGTATCCAGTTATTTTATATACAAAGCTCGTTCCAAAAGTAATGTCTCCAGTTATTTTATATACAAAGCTCGTTCCAAAAGTAATGCCTCCAGATATTTTGTATACAATCTCGTTCCCAAAGTAAGGCCTCCACTTATTTTATATACAAGTCTCGTTCCAAACATAATGCCTCCAGATATTTTATATACAAGGTTTGTTCCAAAAGTAATGCCTTCAGATATTTTATATACAAGGTTTGTTCCAAAAGTAATGCCTCCAGAAATTGTATATACAAGGCTAGTTCCAAAAGTAATGCCTCCAGATATTTTATATACAAGGAACGTTTCGAAAGTAATGCCTCCAAATATTTTATATACAAGGTTTGTTCCAAAATTAATGCCTTCAGATATTTTATATACAAAGCTCGTTCTAAAACGAACCTCACTTAACTTTTCATACGCGAAGGACGTTCTAAAAGTAATGCCTCCTAACACATTATATACGGGATCGCCCCAAAATTAATGCCATTCGTTATTTCATATACGAAGATTGTTCCAGAATGAATTGCTTTTATTATTTTGTATATGAGGGTCGTTCCAATGTTAAATCTACCTATCTTTTTATATACGAAATTTATATACAATTGACTATCCAAAAATAATTCCTCTAATTGTTTTCTACTGGAGAGTTGTTCGAAATGTAATGCCACTTATCTTATTATCTTATTAAATATGAACATTGTTTCAAAAGTAATGTTTTATATACATTAGTGGAGTTTCAAGCCTATACAAAATTTCATTTTCAATTCAACTTTTTGTAAAAGTTTGATTTTTGGTACCAGGTTGTAGTTAAGGGTCAAACTCAGAATTTTGGCCCGAGTGGACAACAATCAGAGTGTGTCTTCATATATTTCCGCCATTTTACAAAATGCCTGCCAACCATATCTATAACGCCAATATCGGACCAAAATTCTTAGTTTGACTCTAAACTACAACCTGGAACCAAAATCAATGTTTTACAAAAAGTTGAATTGACTGATGCCTCTGCCTCCTTACTAGTATGGGTCGTTCCGATCGTTAAGCCTTCAATTTTTTTCATGTCATTTATATAAAATGTAAAGAACCAGCACAAGAGGCTACTATAAAAATGTACTCCGGTATTTATTTTTCTACGAGGTCACCCCCATTCTAAATGTACTTTTGCTAGGAGTGTAAAATATAGACCATTTTCATGCCTTGGGTGCACTTGTCACTTACATGCTACTAACAACTTCATCAGCTTCAAAACCGTTAAACAAGAGCAAGTGAATCTTGATCGGTTCGGTTTTTATTGCATGAAGAAATTCAATGACGCATCTGCGTTTCTGACGCATGTCCGTGACCGGGGTGGGTTTTATAGAGTCCCACAACCTCGATATCTACAACAGAAAGATGAAACTTTCAGGTCATGAACGCATATGTTTAATCATTAAAACCATGCAATTTGCCATCCTTTGTGTTCCATTAATAGGGAATTAAAATGATTGACATTTAAGAACAAAACTCGTTAACAATATTGTTTACGGCTTCATTTATTATATATTTTCTTTTTTGTAACCCTAAACCTAACCCTAAACTCTCTCTCTTCCTATTTTTCTCTCTCTCTCTCTCTCCTTCCCCTCTCTCATCTCTCTCTCTCTTTCCTTCCCCTCTCTCCAACCCCTCCAGATTTTGGCAACTTTTCTCTCTCTTGTCTTTGACTTCAAAAGGATCTTTGCTGCCAGGCTTTATTCCTTCATTCAATGCCCCAACTTGGCTTTATCACCCCCCCACACACACACACACACAACCCACACACCAAATACTCTCGACCCAGATTCTTTTTTTTCTTCTTCTTTTTCTTTTTCTTCTTCTTTTTCTTCTTCTTTTTCTTCTCTTTTTCTTCTTTGTATTCTTCTTCTTCTCTTTTTCTTGTTTTTCTTTTTCTTCTTCTTCTCCTACTTCTTCTCTTTCTTCTTCTTCCTCTTCTTTTTCTTCTTCTTTTTCTTCTTCTTTTTCTTTTAATTCTTCTTCTCCTTCTTCTTCTCTTTTTTTTCTTCTTCTTTTCATTTTCTTCTTCTTCTCCTTTCTTTCTCTTATTCTTATTCTTGTTTTTCTTTTTCTTCTTCTCCTTCTTCTTCTACTTCTTCTCTTTCTTCTCTTTCTTCTTTCTTCTTCATCTTCTTCCTCTTCTCCTTCTTCTTCTTTTTCTCTTTTACTGTCTTAATTTGTTTTCTTCTTTTCCTTCTTTCCCTAATTTTTCTTCTTCTCTTTTTCTTTTCCTTCTCTTCCTCCTTCTTCTGTTTCTTCTTTTCTTCATCCTTTCCCTCTACTTCTTTTCATTTTCATCTTATTCTTTATTCTTCTTCATCTCTTTCTTTTTCTCCTTCTTTTTTCTTCTCTTTCTTCTTCATCTTTTCCTTCTCCTCCTCCTTCTTTTTCTTCTCTTTCTTCTTCTTCTTTCCCTTCTTCTCTTTCTCCTTCTTCTCCTCCGCCTTCTTCTTCTTCTTCTTCTCCTTCTTCTTCTTCTCCTTCTTCTTCTTCTCTTTCTCCTTCTTCTTCTTCTTCTCCTTCTTCTTCTTCTTCTTCTTCTTCTCCTTCTTCTTCTTCTTCTCCTTCTTCTTCTTCTTCTTCTCCTTCTTCTTCTTCTTCTTCTTCTCAGTAATTTTCATTTTTTCCTTCTTCTTCTTTTCCCTCTTCTTCTCCTTCTTCTTCTCTTAATTCTTCTTCTTTTCCAACTTCTTCTTTATGATCTTTTTCTCTTTCTTCTTCTTCTTCCCTTTCTTCTTTTCGTTCTTTTCCTTTTTCTTTTTCTTCTTTTTATTATTTTCGTTCTTTTTCTTTTCTTTTTTTCTTCTTCTTCTTGTTCTTCTATTCCTTCTTCTTCTTCTTCTTCTTCTTCTTCTTCTTCTCTGTCTTCGTCTTCTTTGTCTTTTTTTCTTCTTCTCCTTCTTCTCCTTCTTCTTCTTCTTCTTCTTCTCGGTATTCTTCTTCGTCTTCTTCTTCTTTTCCTTTTTTCTTCTCATAATTCTTCTTCTTATAATTCTTTTTTCCTTCTTCTTCTTTTACTTCTTCTTCTCTTAATTCTTCGTCTTTTCCTTCTTCTTCTTCTTCTTCTTCTTTGTATTCTTCTTCTTTTCCTTCTTCTTTCTCTTCTTCTTCTTTTCCTTCTTCTTCTAACCACAACTGTCCATAAAACAGACAATCTCCATTTCCCGCGCATTTGTAAAAGCACTGAATATCTGTCAGACTTAACATCCATGGCTATCAACTCATTCAGACTCTCTGTAGAAACCAGTGTGTTTTTCAAATTTAGTTTATGTTGTAGAATCTCGCGCCATTCTTCCTGTTAAGAATGGGGCAAGATAAGTCCAATCAAAGTCCGATAATATAGGTAAATTGTTTAACGATATCAAAGACTAACAATTTAGGTAATTAAATCAAAAAAAATAAATTATCCAACCATAGGTAAAATCCAACATGAAAGATTGATGGTCTTTAGCAATAGTAGATCCAAGAAGCAGACACTAGCAGTGGCGGGAAGTCAGTTTGGCTGACAGTTTTTTATAGACAATATTGTCCCCATTCTGCTCTCTGATTGGTCCATATTATACTAACCCTTGGGCAGCAAAGTTGGAGCATTGGTAAAAGCTCTGGCTCTGGAATCGTAGTACACGAGTTCAAATCCCAGTCAAACCCATAGCATTCATCTTTAGTTGCCTCGCGCAGATGGGGCTCGTTAACTTGAGAGGGCAGCTCATCTCGATGAAGGGTAACACTGAATGCAATAAGCCCGGATAAGTGCACATTGAAATGGCCTTGTGCCAAACTTGGGTTGTTGCTAACAATGTAAATATATTATTTCGATTCCAAAGTCAGTATTCCTACTTACTAATCCAAGTAGACTTCATCGCATCGTCTTTATAAACGTTGAAAAGGAACAGGCGAATGTTGATAGGTTAAATTTATTCTGTATGGAGGAATTCATAGGTGTATTTCTGTTTCTAGCGTCTATGAATAGAGGTTTCTTTCTTAAAGTGTCACAACGTTACTATCAGTAAAACGGAAATGAATGCATTGCATTCATGTCATAAATCTGACAATGACCATATACATTTTACCTTATTAACGTTATAAATTTTCTGACATTGACCTTATAAAATTCTGACAATGACCATATACATTTTACCTTATTAACGTTATAAATATTCTGTCATTGACGCAATTATTTTTTAGATTGACCTTATTGTTTTTCTCTTATTGACGTTTTAAATGTTCGCATAATGACCTTATAAAATTTCTTATTTCACATTAGAGATAGCAGTAGTTATTTTAGGTATTGAATTTGATATTTCATGTTTTAAACAAGTCTTCTTGTCACACTTAATGAAAAGGAGTAATTATATGCTCAAAATGTTGCGTTGAGCTCTGGAATCGTTTTACACGAGTTCAAATTCCAGTCAAAACCATTACATTTACCTTAAGTTGAGACGGGTATATAGGGGGTCGTTATGGCTGGAGAATAACTCATCTACAAAACCCCATGTATATAATAAGAATTTGAAAAAGCTCTTGTGTTTAAATTGTGTTATTGTTCGACGAAATAAATATAAACAACAACAACATCAACACCAACAATAATAATAATAGTAACAATAACATAATAAAATAATAATAATAATTTTAATAATAATAATAATAATAGTAACTAGCAAAACTCTTGTAAATTCCACGGTAGTTGATAACTTGGGCTGTGACAATATTCTTTTTGAAATATGCTTTATATTATCTTACTATGGTGGAAATATTCTTCAAGAATATGCTTAAGAATATGCTTTTTTTCTAGGGAATATTGTTTTTAAAAAAGAATATGCTT
>JAUZSX010333422.1:7500-10917 GCA_034780655.1 Idiosepius hallami | reverse complement strand
TTCGCGATTTTTACCTTGACGGTATTCTTTTATATATATATATATATATATATATTTATCTATCTATCTATCTATCTATCTATCTATCTATCTCTCTATAGATATATATATATAATTATGTATATACACACATAGATTTTTTTAAAAACACAATGTTCGCTTTTAAACCCATAGCAGGGAAGCGAAAGTAAGGATGGAGTGGTACCTTTTCCAAGGGTATTAGTCGAAATATAATTATTTTGGTAATTTTTTGCATTATAATCTATGAAATCAAGGCAAGGCTATGTTTATGGCTCTTTTGACGAATTTCGGTATCGTAATGCGCGGGTTCGAATCGTTGTCGTTCCATTTGTGTTCAAAATTAGACTAATGCTCTTGGGAACAGTATGAATCTCTACACACTCTCCAGCCAAGTGCAGTGACGGTGGAGCATTGGTAGAAGTTCGGGCTGTGAGATGGTGGTACGCGAGTTCAATTCCTAGTCAAAACCATTACTTTCAGTTTAGCTGCCTCGGGCAGATGGGGCTCGTTAGCTTGGGAGGGCAGTTCATTTAGGTGAAGGGTAACACCGAATATGTAAAGCCCGGTTAAGAGCACGTAAAATGGCCTTGTGCCAAACTTGGGGATGCTCACCAAGTAAATATCATACTCTCCAGCCAAGGGTTAGATTGTACACAGTGTGGTATTAAAAACTACTTATAGACAAAAAAAATGTTTATAAAAAATTGTTGTTCTCGGCATTAAATGACCCAAAAAGATTCTTTTTTTCTTCTTTTTCTTGTTGTTTTTCTTCTCGCTTTCTTCTTTTTCTTCTTCTTTTTCCCGTTATTCCTTTCTTCCTTTCCCTTCTTCTTTTTTCTTCTTCTTCTTCTTCTCCTTCTTCTTTGTCTACTTCTTCATCTTCTTCTTTGTCTTCTCCTCCTTCTTCTTCTCCCTCTTCTTCCTCTTCTAATTCTTCTTCATCTTCTTCTTCTTTGTCTCCTTCTTCTTCTTCTTCTTCTTCATTGTTACAGCCTTAAGCGAATATTACTAATCCACGTTTCAAATGCGAATATTTGCGTTCTTTTCTTGCTATCGACGATAATCGCGGAAGTGCAAGAGACACAGAGACACTTTTAGCAAATTAAAGAGAGATAAGGAGAATGGGATAGATAGATAGATAGATAAATGAATAGATAGATAGATAAATGGATAGATAGATAGATAGATAGATAGATAGATCGGTAGATACATAAATGGATAGATAGATGGATAGATAGATAGATAGATAGATAGATGGATAGATAGATAGGTAGATTGACATATAGATATATAGATGGATAGGCAGATAGATAGATAGATAGATAGATAGATAGATAGATGGATAGATGGACAGACAGATAACTAAAAGGATAGACATATAGAAAGATCGAGAGATAGATAGATATATAGATAGATAGATAGGATAGATAGATAAATAGACAGATAGATAGATAGACAGACAGATAAATAGATAGATAGATAGATAGATAGGCAGATAGAAAGATAGATTTAAAAAAAGATAGATAGATAGATAGACAGATAGATAGATAGACAGATAGAAAGATAGATTTAAAAAAAGAAAGATAGATAGACAGATAGATAGATAGATAGAGATAGACAGATAGATAGATAGATATATAGAAATATAGAAAGATAGATAGATAGATAGATAGAAAGAAGATAATTAGAAAGATAGAAAGATAGATAGATAAATTGATAGATAGATACATTGATAGATAGATACATTGATAGATAGATAGATAGATAAATAATTAAATAGATAGATAGTTAGATAGATAGATAGATAGATAGATAGATAGATAGATAGATAGAGAGTGAGAGAGATTTTTAATCATTTACTTCTTCTTTTCCGTCTCTTCTTCCTTTTCATTTATTTAATTCTACTTCGTTTCCCCACTTTCCGTAATTTTCTTCTTCCAAACACTTCCAGCAAAGACTGACTCGATTTTTTTTCCTAAAACATTTCGTTTTTCTGCCGTCGTTATCCTTGTACTTGTTCTTGTTCTTGTTATCCTTATTCTTATTGTTGTCGTCGTCGTTGTTGTTGTTGTTGTTGTTAAGAGAGGAGTTGATGGTGTTGGCGAGGATGAGGGTTGTTGTTGGGATGATGTTGGTGGTGGTAGTGGCGGTTGTTATGGCGGTGGTGTTTCGTCATTTTGCAATCCTTCTCTCAGAGCTATTTATTTTTAGAGATAAACCTCATTTTCTACCATTTTTTGGGGGGGATTGTCTTTCCTGGCTTATTTTATTTTATTTTATTTTTTGAGCGGGGGGATAACATTCTAGAATCATCGAAGCGTTCACACACACACACGCACACACTCATACACATACACACACTCATACACACACACTCATACACACATACAAACACACGCCCACACACACTCATACACACATACACACTCATACACACACACTCATACACACACAGTCATACACACACACACTCATACACACACACTCATACACACACACACACACTCATACACATACACTCATACACGCACACTCACTCATACACACACACACTCATACACACACTCATACACATACACAGTGGGCCTTACATTTATACACGCATATGCACTTCTTCATCATCATCATCATCGGTGGTTACTCGTGTTCGAGTATGACTGTCCTCCGTTTTGGTGTCTGTGGTCCCTTTCGGGAAGACGCCTGTGCGTAATGTCTTTTAACGTGGGGAGACTGATGCACCTGCAGCCACCACACGGACTCTTGGCAGAGGAGGACCTGGTTCCAATGCCATGGAGAGAACCACGACGACTGGAGGCCATCCTCTGTTGCAGCCTTCGACCACTTTCAGTGCCGTTGTTTCATTGTACACATCATGCGCCACATCCGCCGTTGAGGTCTTGCACTATTTAACCCATAGCTGGAGGAAGATTAGGCTTCATATCTTTCCCAAGGGTATGTGAACGGAGGCGGAACAACTTGGATTCGAACCCGCGTAGTACGGTTCCGAAGTCTGATTGTCTATCCACTGAGCCACGTCGACCGCCCTAAATATTTATTTAGATGTTAACGGTATCAGTTTTCTTCCTTGATATAATACGGCTGTGTACTTAACTGATCTTCATAATTTGGTCTGTTTGGTTTCTATTCTATTTCTGAGTATATTTTTCAATTTGAAATTTTATGTCCCTTTGTCATCGTAGCGAAATGGCTGGATACGTAACAGGCGGCTTATCCAACTGTGCATGATTATAGGTCAATTGATCAATTCTTTGCTCCAATAATTTGATTTTCATGAATAAATGATGACTTCGGAACAACTGGGAGCATTAATCTTTATCGAGAGAATCCCTGCAACTCGTCCATTGAAATGGCGTCGGAGTTTGGAGGGGGTGAAGA
>JAUZSX010333422.1:0-2500 GCA_034780655.1 Idiosepius hallami | reverse complement strand
ATTTTGTTCCACAGGTCCAACTGCCGTATATCAAATTTCAAGTCTCTAGATAAAAACTGTCAAGTTTAGGTTGTTGTTATAAAATGTAGAATATACGGGTGTATTGGTTTGAATTGAATCTTTCCTTCCAAAGCTGTTTTTCTTCCTGTTATCAATTTTGTATACTTATCGGTGACATTCGGAAACAACATCAATCTAAAAGTTCCTCCTTGCTCATAAAGCACAGCTGTGTAAAATTTTAAGAAAATTAGCACAACCGTTCGGAGTTCATAGAGAACAAACTCACAAACAGACAGTATTTATCTTTATAATTTATTTGTCTGTTTTCTATCTATCTATCTATCCATCCATATATCCATCCATCCATCCATCTATCTATCTATCTATCTATCTATCTATCTATCTATCTATCTATCTATTTATCCATCCATCCATCCATCCATCCATCCACTATTCTTTTTTAAACCACCTTTTCAAAATCAATATTTTAGATTATTCAAACAAGAAGCCATATTACAGAAATTGTCCGGAAATGCATACACAGGCGAGGACATGTCCACAAAGAGTATGCTTCCATTTTGTCAGATATAAATAAATTCGTCAAACATTAAGTAGCGATAATATTTGCCAGAAAACCTAGAAGTTTACGACATTTTTTTTTTCTTTTCCTTTTTGAAGAGCAAATAATCTCCATTTGCTCAAATAAGAAACAAAATAAATGATTAAGTCTTCAACTACAAATAGAAGAATTTAATAATGTGAATATATGGAGTTAAAGATAAAAATAAAATGTTGTTTAGAAGCTCAACCTGTCAAAATTTGTCACGAAACAAAATAAGGCTTTAACATCTTAGAGAGAAAGAAAGAATGAAAGAAATAAATAAAGGTAGGAAGAAGAAGAAAGGAAAGAATGAAAGAAAGAAAGAAATGAAGTAAAAAGAAAGGAAAGAAAGAAAGAAAGAATTAAAAGAAAGAAAGGAAACTAAGAAAGGAAAAAAAGAAAGAGAGAGAGAGAGAGAGAGATAAAGAAAGAAAAAAAGAAGGAAAAAGAGAAAAAGAAAGAAAGGAAGGAAGGAAGAAAGGAGGCAGGAAGGAAATGAGGAAGAAAGAAAAGAACCGAAAGAAACACATTTAAAAAGATTAGACATTATTGTGGATGAGCAAAATTGAAAAGGGTCTTTATGGCAAATTGGACCTTTTTGCAAATGGACAATTTGACCTGAAATTGGAATGGGTCTTATAACAAATTTGACCTTTTTGCAAATGGATGATTTAAACTGAAATTAGAATGGGTCTTATGGCAAATTGGACCTTTTTGCAAATGGACAATTTGACCTGAAATTAGAATGGGTCTTATGGCAAATTGGACCTTTTTGCAAATGGACAATTTGACCTGAAACTAGAATGGGTCTTATGGCAAATTGGACCTTTTTGCAAATGGACAATTTAACCTGAAACCGTAACCAAAAATTTTATTTTTTAAATTTTATTCTTTTTATTAGTTCATGAATATCTTTCATGTTTAAAAAGTAATAAAAAAAAAGTTTAAAGATTAGAAAAGTTTATTTGAGTTTAATGGCATATCAAACTTTTTAGGTTATTTTGATACCGTGAAAAATCATTTTCAATGAAGGTTATTTTGTACACTCGTAGTTTTTTTTTTATTATTACAATTTGTGCTTTTTAATCCATACGTGGAAGGAATGTTTTTATTCATACTTTTTACAAGAATATTTGTCTAGAGACGTAACGACTGCGATTCGAACTCGCGTAATGTAATCCTAAAGCTAGGCTGCCTATCCACAAGGGGACCATCCCGTTTGAAAAATTAAAAATTGTTATGTTTTTTTTAAAACTTTTAATTGTTATATTTTAAAAAATAAAAACAATAAAAAAAAAAAAAAACAGGTGAAGCATGCATGGTCCCCACTTAATGCACAGTGAACCAGGCATAAAAAATGACCCAGAACCTAACTGATATGTCAAAATCTCTCTCTCTCTCTCTCACTTTCTCTTTTTCTCACTCTCTCTTTTTCTCTCTCTCTTTGTCGCTCTCGCTCTTTGTCAGTCAGGTGTTCCCGCACCTACAACCTTCTCCCTCGTTGTTTCCTACTCGCTTGTAGCTTCAAAACCTTTCCATAGCTTTTACCGCTTCTTTACCATGGCTTCTTCCAAGCGCTCTTTCACATCGACTGCACGTGGGATTAAATGACCCCAAAGGGCTGATATGCCATTAAATCCTAAATCAAAGAGAAACAAGTATAATACTTCTGTTTGCTATGTCTCTTATGCCTCACTCATTACAAGAAGCTTTTATTGACTTAAAAGAATCAAGCAAATAAACAAAATACTATTCTGGCATTAAATGACCCCAAAGAGGCTGATATGCCATTAAATCCCAAATCAAAGAGAAACAAGTATATTACTTCTGTTTGCTATGTCTCTTATGCCTCACTCATTACAAGAAGCTTTTATTGACTTAAAAGAATCAAGCAAATAA
>JAUZSX010333401.1:0-10919 GCA_034780655.1 Idiosepius hallami | reverse complement strand
GTCCCTCTCTCTCTTTGTTTCTCTCTCTCTCTCTCTCTCTCTCTCTCTCTCTCTCTCTCTCTCTCTAATTGTTTGGGCAAACATTGACACAAACAAGATTGGTACAGTTTTATAATAATATAGATGTGCATAGTAAAAAATAAATTAAGGGCGGGGGCTAAAAACACCAGAAAATTAGTTTTTTGCCCCATAAATTTTTATCCATCCATTAGATTTTTCTGAAATTTGGCCAAAATGTAGAGGGAATTGTCCCAAATGCAAATTCGGTTTTTCTGGGGGGAGAATTCACTGGTTCGGGCACGTTCTCCGCCGTCGAGAATATGAACTCATCCAACAACTAGTGGCACCCGAGGCTCCTGTAGGATGGAAGAAACGCAGGGGAGGCCAACTAAAGACGTGACTGATGACGATCAAAGCAGACATGGAGCTTACCTCCAGCCCTTGAGTTTTTGGCGTTCATCGTTGGAATCGCAAGTGGTTGAGGCTTGCTGAGGACTCAGCTTCCGACCAACGGGGTTGGGTCGCTTTTACACGGGACGCGGTGAATTCAGTTGGAGCCGGCTCAACCCACCCTGGGTCAACTCCGTTACAAGTACAAGTTAGAACTTGACTTTGTTTGTATGCTCCATTCACTGTGCACTCATTGTGGACCATGCATTCTTCACTTGTTTCTTTCTCTTTTAAAGGTAAATGAGCCATCAGCGATTGCAGCCCAGGGAGAATTACTTTCTCGACGTTGTTTTAATTTGCTCAAAAATGTCATGAACAGAGATGTTTGGCCGAATGTGGAATTAAAACTTGCCTGGTTTGACAGACTTTTAAATACTGTAGAAAGTCATCAACCCAATTTTTCCAATATTTGTACAGCAATGGAATTGCTTACTTTTCTTCTTGGAATTATGGTATGTATAAACAACTTTATCGATTTTTTTATTTAATCTCTTTTAGAAATATATTAGCAGTTGAACTCTGCATTGTCTGAGTCTGATATGTTATATATGTTAAAGAATTTAAAGTTTTAATTTAGAAAAAAAGTTGTTTTTTTTAAATCACACCACCTACCCAAAAATGATTGACATTTAACTTCTTAATTGTTTCTCATTTTCACTTCTCTATTATTGAATTACATAAATTTTCTGCATAAAACCTTCATCTGCAACATGTAGCACACAAATATTTTTTTTTAACAAATCCTATATATGTAACAAAAGATTTAATATGCAATAACCAACAAAATTTGGTTGGCTTTATAACAAAAAACAAAAAAACAAATTAACCAAACCATTTTTTTTATTAGGCTCAATTTGACAAGATCAAATAAAAAAAATTTTTAGAAATTGATTTATAAAAATCTGTCAACAGCTTAGAACACAGATTTAAAAACCAAGATGATACCTTTAAATAAACAAAATAGTAACTTGTACGAGCAGGAGCTTTTTTTAAAAAAACATGAAACACTCCAATATTTTTAATCTGTTGTTTTAGTAAAACTTGACAAATGATAACCATTAGATTGAATAAATTTCTTGAAAAATGAACAACAAATATATTATCTCTCTAATGGCAGTTTTCATTTTTATTTCTAAAATTGGGTTTTTATCTTTATTTTTATGTCCTAATAGAATGTTAAAGATTTTTGTTTATTTTATTTCAGAAAAAAGAAAACATTTTGGCCAGTTTCAAACCACTCCAGCGAGGCATTGCGGCATGTCTAACATGTCCGAATCCTAAAGTTATACGTACTGTTCATGCTTTGTTGTCCCGTTTGATGAGCATTTTTCCAAGCGAATCAGCAACATCCCCAATGGCCTCAAAATACGAGGAACTGGAATGTCTCTACGCTTGTGTTAGTAAAGTAGTTTATGAAGGGCTATCAAATTACGAAAAGTAAGTTATCTCAATATATCTCACTTTTTTTTACTTGAATATTTTAATTTCTCTTGAGAAAAAAAAATACTACGAAAAGGAAAACCTTTCTTTTATTCACAGGGTTCATACAGACTTGAAAAGTCCTTGAATTTTAAGTTTTGCCTTAAAAAGGCCTTGATTTTATTATTGCCTTGAAAAGTCCTTGAAAATATAAAAAATACCTTGAATATGCCTTGAAAATGTGAGGAAAAAATTTGTAAAAAAAAATGAACTGACTAAGCTCAAAGAAAAGCTTGAAACTAAGCAAGAAGAACTAAGACTTTGTTAAAGACACTGAATGACATTGTGTTATGTCGTAAGTTCAAGCATATTCTTTAATAAAAGAATATTATCAGGGACATTATCATAACTCAACCCGTGGTAATATGCTTTTATTAAAGATTATTCTTGTCACAAATTTGACAATTTTATTTTACCATTTCTTTTAATTCTTTAGTTATTAGTAGAGCCGTGAGAACATACTTTTATTTAAAATATTATTTTCAAAGTCTTAATAACTAGGGATGTGACAAGAATATTCTTTAATAAAAGAATAATGTTACACCCATAAGGATAATAAACTGAAATGAATGAAATAGGCTTGTACTCTAATTGTAGGGAAATGAATTTAAGACTTTTTGTTGATCATCAGGAATGTAGAGTCTAAATCAGCAGCAAGCATATTGTTTACAGACTTGTAGTTAATAAAAGATAATTTTTTAGATTTTAAACTAGAATTCTATAGATCCTAATGATGCAAATTTTTTTATTCTTTGATCTAAACTTAATCGTTTGTTGTTTTTTTGTTTTTGTTTTTTAATTTACAGCGTATCATTTTTTAAAAAGTCATTTTATGCTGAGAATAATTATTTTTGGGAAACGTTCTTTTTGTCCACACAATTTTTTTTTTTTAAACTAATATTAACTATTCAACACATAGCTGGAGGGAATGTTGGAATTCATACCTTTCCCAATCTAAGTATAAGCACAGATGGAATGACTGAGATTAAAACACGCATATTTTGATTCTGAACTCCAGTTGTTTATTCACTGTCCCAAGTGGACCTCCCAGTAATCTACACATAAGGTTGGAGAAAGAAAAAAACAAAACAAATGCCAATACTCTTCTGATTGTCATAGTATTTTAACCAAGTACAAATGCAAATACTACACATTTGGAACAATTTGATATTAATAATACAATCTTTGATAAAATTCATGGCAATGAATATTGTTGCAGTGAATATAAAAGCAGAATTGTAATTGGTCAGATTTTGGAACACCCCTAGCCAAAATGTTCAGTATCCAATTTATAGATTAAGATTGAAATAACAAATTAATTAATGCAAGCAAATTTTGTTTGGGAAAATTTGGAGAAATATTACAAATGATTTTATACACAATTTTTTTAAACAATTATATTTACTGCTTTTACAGGCTTTTAAAAGTTAGGTTTTGTTTTCAGTGACAATACAGCAACGTATTGGCAGTGCACTTATTGTTGAGAGTTAGTAAAAAAAACAAACAAACAATATTTAACCCAATTCAAAAAATTGAATACATTTTAGTCTGAATTTATGAAAACTAGAACATGAAAAGCAGCCTTATGATTCATTAAATACTAATTAAACTCTACTATAACTCAATGTTATTATTATTACGTAAATAAGTGTTTCACATTAACTATTTTTCTTTCTTTCTTTCAATCTTTTTTTTAAACTATGTACAGCTAGAAAAAAATATATATATATAACTGCATATTTGATAAAGTTAAACTAAAAAAGTTAAGAAAGACTCTTTGTATCAAAAATACGTAGAGAATTTTAGTTAATGAATAAGAAAATTGCTCAATACTAAAATATATATGTATATTTTTTCCTCTACTTTTCTTTTCGTCTATTTGTATGGTGTGTACCTTTTGCTCATAGTGATTTGATTTTATTCCAGACCTATATTAATAGATATTCTCCTAATGATCCTTATGGTGAAACCTGGTTAGAGAATACTATTCAACATTTTTTTATATATATATATATACCTGATTGAGCACATGTCCAAGTTAGGCACAAAGCCATTTCTATGTGCTCTGAGCTTTTTTGCATTCAGTGTTCTGTTGCCTTAATATGCATGCAGGGGCAGACTGAACCATCAGTACAATAAGAACTGTTCTGGGGTTCAGCGGTGCGAAAGAGCCTGCCTGACTTAGGTTTCCTTGTTTGTGCATTTCAACAATGTGCAGACTATGCACCACAGCCTCTAAACATGGCATTTAACTGTAAAAAATTATGAAAGCCGGGCCTTTTGCAATTGTAGGGTTTGTATTACACTCAGTCCATCCCTGTATGTATGCACTGTGTCACTTAAATTTGTAGACTGTAGATAAATGGCCTCCTCCATTCTGGACAAATACTATGTGAATATCTGTCAAACCCGTTTGTCCCATCGTAGACATTTCTGATCAAAGACAATTCTTCTTACGCTTGAAGAAAGAAAAACAAACAAACAAAAAAAAAAAAAACAATATTTCTCTGAATTTCATAGTATTTTAACCGAGTGGAAATACTACACATTTGTGATAATTTGATATTAATAATACAATCTTTGATAAAGGCCATCATTGATGGTAATGAATATTGTTGCAGTGGGGCCCTTTGTATTTTCGGTTGAAGGGTCCATAATGCTCTCAGTCCATCCCTGTATGTAAGCACTGTGACACTTAAATTTGTAGACTGTAGATAAATGGCCTCCTCCATTCTGAACAAATACTATGTGAATATCTGTCAGACCTGGTTATCTCATCATAAAAATTCCGCAGACACTGTAACTCAGGGTGGGGGCTGCAAGCTCCCTATGGGCCACAAGGCTCCTTGGCTTCACAAATTTTTTGTAGTACAAAAATTACCAAAATAATAAATTATTAGGATTAAATAAAGAAAATCATTCACACTTATATGATAGATATACGTCTATCAATCCATCTCTCTCTCTCTGTTTCTCTTTATATATATTTGTATATAGAGTAATACTGAATTTTAACACCCATGGGTGCCATATTTAGTGATAGTTAGTTCAAACTGCATATGAACACCTATGTGTGCATAAATACACTAATACCATATATATATGTATATATGAGCTTTGTTTGAAGCCTATAGTATGTTGTGGGTGTGCAAATTGTCTTTTTTAAGGGGCCACAAGGCGCCTTCTGCATCGGGGCCACTATGTGGCTAAGCACAGCAGTGGACATTCCTGATCAAGGACAATTCTTCTTGACCTTGTGCAATAACCATGATAACAATGCAATGTGTGTTAACTGATTACTCCATCACATTATTCAGGACATCCTATTGGACACTTAAGATTTTTTTCAAGACAAGTAAATTTTTTTTTTTTTTGAGGAGGAGGAGGAGGTTGATATTTTGTTGTTTTTTTTTAAAGATGCCGGAAAAGAGGGGGGAGGTGAATTTGACATAACAGTATGTTGTGAGTGAAACACCCCCAGTATGAACCCTACCAATCACTATAAATATGATCTCTCTTGTCAACCAGAGACAGAGAGAGAGAGAGGATTTCAGTATAGCAGCTAAAAGCCGCTATGTTGCCAGGCCGTATGCGACCATTTCTGTACTTTTGTTAATGTACTTGTTAAACCTTAATACTGTCTTGTTTCTTATATCTTAACTACACTGTATACAACACCACACTCTACCACAACACAGTGTGAAAAATCAATCAAGATTTGCATAAATAAAGCAAGACTAGTTCATCTCTAGTTGTCCAATATTCCTGTGAGGTGAGGTGTGGAATGAAATAGTCCACAAGGATGAAACTAAAAAACAATAAAAATCCTACTTTTCACATGTCTGTCTGGATAATTCCTTTACTAATAACATTTACATTCCTTTGTTCAACCAACTTGAACTGACTTCAGTATTTAATTTTTTTTAGATCAACCTTTACTTATTCATTTATCAAATCAGGATATTAGAAATTAACTTGCAAATAATGTTTTCTTTTTAGGCAAATTGTATTTTGAAACCAAGGGTGTATATTATATTTACTTGGTGAGCACCAACCCCCAGTTTGGCACAAGGCCATTTTATCTGTATATCTGAACTTTTTGCATTTAGTGTTACCCTTCACCTAGATGAGATGCTCTCCCAAGTTAATAAGCCCCATCTGCCCAAGGCAGCTAAAGGTAGATAGTAAAGTTATGAAACTTTATGAAAGAGCAAAATAACTTATCTTTTGACAATATTTGGAAAAATCTAATTATTGAAAAGATATATCTCATCCTTGGGCAGCAAGTTGAAGCATTGATAAGTGGTGATTCTGTTTTTTTTAAAAACACTGAGAAGATACAAAGAAAACGTTTTTGAATTAAAAAAATAAACAAGTAAATAAATAACGAAGAAGCATTTTTAAAAATTAAGAAAAAATAATTCATTTTTAAACACGGTGTTTTTCAAAAAATACTATTGGCAAGTCCCCGGGCAAAGCTTCTTATATATATATGTATATAATTTTAAATGTTTTTAAATCTAGACATTGATTGAAAGCATTTGTGGTTTTATTTTTCTGATACAAACTTTTTTCTTATTCAAATAATGATTACTTGGTATTGTATGTGCATGTAAACATCATTAATTATGTCTTACTATCAGAATAATTCTGAACCATTCAAGGCCAAACAATCCTTTTCTAATTTCCAAAATGATTTCAATGGTCTCATTAGCAATCATACTAAACACTTTAAACACACGCACATATAAAAAAAATTATTTTTAGGATTATAATTATTTTTTTTTTGTCAGGCCTTTTAAATGACAGATTTTAAAAGTTGCTCATGTATTATTACAGAGTTGTCTTCTCTCAGTGAGGAGACAGTTTTTATAAAAAATTTCTTGTATTTCTCTTAATTTTTAAAAACTTTTCTAAAATTTACAAAAAAATATTTTTAAATATGAAGTTTTTTTTGTTTTTTTTTGTGGTTTTTTTTTCAATAAAAAAACACTGAAAGCAATTCAGAACATTAAAAAATAGAACACCAGAACTCACAGAGACAAGGCATGAAAAAAGACCATTAATTTGATAATGGAGTTATAATTACTCTAACGTATCATATAGCCTTAATAAACCTTTATGAGCAGCAAAGTTGGAGCATTGGCAAAAGCTCGGGCTCTGGAATTGTAGTATGCGAGTTCAAATCAGAGTCAAAACCATTGCATTCACCTCCAGCTGCCTTGGGCTGATGGGGCTTGTGAACTCAGGAGAGCAGCTCATCTGGGTGAAGGTTACACCGAATGCCAGGGTAAGAACACGTAAAAATGGCCTAGTGCCAAACTTCGGTTGGTGCTCACCAGGTAAATATAATAAATATATATATATATATATATATATATATACACATATACACACACTCCTTATAAGTATTGCCGAGAAACCTGGGACTTTCCACTAAGCTAGTTAAGCATAGGGAAGCAGTTAATGCTTTTTTTTTACTAAATTTATTTAAAAAGCTTATCTCTAACTTAGTTAAAGAAGCCTATTATGTAGGAAAGTAGTACTGTACATGCAAATTTAAGGAGTCACATACAACCCTTACAATCTAATTTTTATATCATAATAGATATATATTTAAGGAATAATCGAGGCCAGTCTAGAATATAGAATTAATACTTTGAAAAAAAAAACATTATTTAAAAATCTTTTTTTTAATGAATGCTTTTCAGTGGAGAAAATTTATAAAGTTTGCGCGCACTAAGTACTCTTACAATTGCTTTCGATTAGTGATAGTCAGAGCTAATTTGCATAAAGTGGCAAACTGTACTTAAATCCATCCTTAATTTACTTATATTTTAGTTATTTATTTTCCCCCTCTTTATTTTGTAACAAAAATTTCAATTAGAAAACTTGACTGATCATGGTTCGTTTAAAAGACATACAAATATAAACAAATATTTATATAATTTTTAGGTCATTTAAAAAAAAATAATAATGTGAAACGATTTTCTTATGGCTAAAATAAAAAAAATAGAAAAAAATTTTTTTTATATAGATTAAATATTTTATATTGACTAAAGATTTATATAATAATACAATAAAAACTTTTTGTTTGTTATCATGACGTCATTCGTTAACAAACTTTTGATTGGATAAGTAACAGTCAAGATGAGCTGCTCTCCTGAGTTAACAAGCCCCATCTGCTCGAGGCAGCTAAAGTGAATACAATAGTTTTGACTGGAATTTGAACTCTCGTAATACGATTCCAGAACCCAAGCTTTTACCAATGCTCCACCGTTGCTGGAAACATTATTGTATATAGTCCATGAAAAAATGGCATTGCCCTTGCACCCTAGGAGAATTTAACTCTTAGTGAGTTCAGAGTGTAGCTCAGAGTCCCCCTAAACATGGTTCTGCATGTTAACCAAAGTCCAAGTAAGTTAAAGTTTTGTTAGGTGTAGCTCTGAACTCTGAACCCACTAAAGTTAAATTCTCTTTGGGTGCAAGGGCAAAGCCATTTTTTTCCCAGACTATAAGTGATTAGCCTGTATTTTCCATCCTGGCAATATCACATAATCCTTGCTAGTCACCAATAATAAAAATTCTACTGTGTGAATGTTTACAGAAAGAGGCCACAAAACAGGACAAATGAATAATTGTATGGAAACCTTTGAAAGTGAATGAGAATATGTGAACATTGATTTGTCTGTAAGGACATTCTACATGACATCCATTTCAAGTAGATATCTTCAAGGTTAGTCCTTTAAGATCTATTACTAAAGAATAGGAAGCCATGCTTGATGTTCAATCAGCTACACTTACCTTCTCATCCACTGTAAGATTCTAGCTCAAGAACTGAAGAGGATTTTTGATATATGGAGAACTCTGCAAAAATTATTTTGGTAGGATGACTACACAGAATCTATAGTAGGATGATATGGAGTTGCCCGGGAAAAAAGATATTTAGGAATTAACTTTAGTATTCGGACTTTTGTCCTCATATAAGTAGGTTTTTTATGTTTCTACACTACATTTCAACCTAGTCTCTCTCAGGTCATCTTCAGGTGTTTTTTTTTTTTATGTTTCTACACTACGTTTCGGAGTCTCACTCAGGCCATCTTCAGGTATTTTTTTTTTATGTTTCTACACAACGTTTCAGAGTCTCACTCAGGCCATCTTCAGGTGTTTTTTTTATGTTTCTACACTACGTTTCGGAGTCTCACTCAGGCCATCTTCAGATGATTTAAGAAAAAAAAAATCCTCTGAAGACGGCCTGAGGTAGACTAAGCCAAAACGTAGTGTAGAAACATCAAAAACCTACTAAGATGAGGACAAAAGTACAAATAATAAAGTTAATTCCTAAATTACCAAGCCTCATCTTAAACGTAGTGTAGAAACAACAAAATTACCAAGATGAGGACAAAAGTCCGAACAATAAAGTTAATTCCTAAATTACGAAGCCTCATCTTAAATCTAGTATAGAAACATCAAAACCTACTAAGATGAGGACAAAAGTACAAATAATAAAGTTAATTCCTAAATTACGAAGCCTCATCTTAAACAGTGTAGAAACATCAAAAACCTACTAAGATGAGGACAAAAGTACAAATAATAAAGTTAATTCCTAAATTACAAAGCCTCATCTCAAAAATAAAAATAAACTATAATTAAAAAAAGATATTTTCATGGAAAATAAACATTGCCATCTATTTTTTTTTGTTTTTTTGTAAAGAAATATTTAATTTTCAGCAAATTTTTGTTAACAGTTGTCTAAGTATTATATTTACTTGCTGAGCACTAACCCAGTTTTGGCACAAGGCCATTTACATGTGCTCTTACCCGGTTTATTTTTGCATTCGGTGTTACCCTTCACTTAGATGAGCTGCTCTCCAGAGTTAATGAGCCCCTTGTGCCCAAGGCAGATAAAGGTGAATGCAATGGTTTTGACAGGAGCTTTACCAATGCTCTAACTTCGCTGCCCATTGTCTAAGAATGAATTAATTTATTTGTGGACTGTTGTCCTTATCTTCCATAGTTGTTTTTTTTTTTAATAACACAGTTCGCTATTTAACCCTTAGCTGGAGGGAATGTGGGGATACATAACTTTCCCAAGAGTATTAATCTAATTATATGAGTGCAAAAAGATCAACTGGGATTTGAACTTGTGTACTACGATTCTGTAGTCCGACTGCCTACCCACTGGGCCAAATGGACTTCCCCTCTTTCTTTTGTGATAAGAAGAGAAGCTGTTGACTATAAAAATATATCAATTAGAAATTGAGGACAGCAAAAATTACATTATCAACTCATTAATTTTTTCTTTTTTTTTTTTTAAAACAGTTATGTTGTAGTTTTAATGGTAACGAAACAAGCATTTTTGCAATTAAAATTTCAAAGATTACAGTTTTTATATGATCGTCCTTATCTATTTACTTATTTGCAATGATGTGTTTGGCCAATGTACTTTATGCCCTTCCTCATATGTTTTTTAACACCGGAACTCATAATCAATTATATTTTGAATAGGTAATTATATCTTCAACTGAATTTAAAGTATTCTTTTACATATATATTCGTAGATAAAGACAATAAGGTGTTTTTTGATTGTCAGTTTCATACCTAAAGAAATGGAAACCAACAAAAAAACTGATGCAAGAAAATGCAGTGCTGTGCTTAGCCACCTTTACTCGAAAAAAATCAACTTGCCCCCACTCCACATACTAGAGCCTTCGACTATATATACATATATTTTCAAAAATATATAAAATATAGAAAGAGAGATAAGCAGAAAAAGATGGATTGGTAGATGTATATTTCAAGTGTCATAATTATTTTCTAATTAATCCTAACAATTAAACACTTTGGTAATTTTTTGCATTACAAAAGATCTGTGAATCTTGCAGCCCCTAGGTAGCTTGCAGCCCCTCTTCAATTACGGGATCTGCAGGGGCTGGCTGAATAAATCCTGGATTAGCACCTGTAAATATATGAAACAGCCGTGCAACATA
>JAUZSX010333390.1:0-10919 GCA_034780655.1 Idiosepius hallami | reverse complement strand
TCATAGGATTATATATAAATATATATATATATATTGTTAGTTCGGGCAATAAGATCAATTAAATTTAATTGCACGATGTTATTGACCAGTTACTTTCACTAGAATGGGAGTTAAAATAAGTCTTCTCTTGAGGTTTCAATAATCTCTGCTCCAACAAACCCACAGACTGTATGATGCTGCATCATCTAGCCTTCGCACCTTGATGCACCTAGTTCTGTCTTCTGCTATTAATTTGCCTACTCCACTCACTTGCCGAAGTCACTAAACCGACAAGGCTTCATTTATTTCCTGAAGGCAGAGTGACAAATCTTCTTTGGCATTGGACCATATCTGGATTCCTTTTGCTCAGTGTACTCAAGCACATGTCTTCGGTCGGTGGTGTGTATCTTTTTTTCTTCCCTTCCTGGTTTTAGTTTTTTTATCACTATCATCACTGTCATTATAATAATACTACTACTACTACTACTACTACTACTAATAATAATAATTATTATTATTATTATTATTATTATTATTATTGGAGTTCTCCCCCGTCACTCTTTCTCGGAGACTGCACGCTGCTCGTTATCTTTGGATTTCACTCAATTCTAAGTGACAACACGTCTTCTCTTGAGCCCCAGCAGGCACTGACACTTTTCAAGGACTATTCGCTGCCGCATTTACTGGGTATTTCATCTTAATTGATCCAGCACTGTTGTGGCTGTGGTTATTGTTATTATTATTATTTTTAATATTATTATCATCATTATTATTACTATCATCTTTAATATATTATCGCCAATTCTTGGTATATACTGAATGTTTTTGTTTCTTTAGTTCTTACCTTGTGGTCTACCGGTACAGCAAAGTCTAGTAATTTTCAGTGCTTATCCTTTTTGTCGATGATTATCAGGTTTGGTCTTCTCGCTTGTATTGGTTTATATGCTTGAATATCAAAGTCTTAAAGGATTTTGTGGGTTTTAGTTTCTTGTACAGCTTCAGACTCATGGATTCACTATTTTCCGAGTGTTTTAGGTGGGAATTTTTGCAGAGATTCCAGTGAATTATTTTCACTATCCAAACTTGTCTGTCTTCATGTTCCTTCTGCGCAATTTATGTTACAGTTTCTATTTTTTGTCCTCATAAACTGTATTTGTTGTTCTTCTGGCTTTTATCGATCTTCACTTTTATTTAGTCGGTACGGAGTGTATTAATCTATGCAACAATTAGTAGTGATTCAATTTGTTTAGTCAGCTAACCATTCTGGAGCTATTATTATTATTATTATTATTATTATTATTATCTTTATTATTATTATTAATATTATTATCATTTTTAATATTATCATTATTATTTTCTTTATTATTATTATTATAATATCTATTATTAATTTATTTATTATTTTCTTTATTAACATTACTATTAGTATTAGTTGTAGTTGTAGTAGTATTAGTATTATTATGATTTTATTATTTTATAATAATACTTTTGTTTTTGTTGTTATTGTTATTATTACTTTTTCAGTACCCGCGAGACACATGTCGATTGTTAAAAAAATATCGGTGAAAGACAAACTATTTCGTTTTAGCCAAGCAGTGAGCCATTATTTTCTGAGCGTCTTCGAATCAAATTAGCGCCTTAACTACTGACAAGTCATAATTAGATTTAACCAATCAAAATAGAGCCATTGTTTTGCAGTTGGTGTTTGCTAGAATAACCTTCGTGAAAAAAACATGGCTTTTGTCCATTGAGAAAAACAAGGCAAGCGTAAAATCAGATCAAGACGCATCGATGTCTTCTTCCCTCGAGTCAAAAAATACCCAAGCATAAATTAGAAAATAAAAATGATGATGATTTGAAATATTTTCACATTAAAACATATTTTGGGGATTCAGGGCGTTAATAAAACAGATTTTATGATTGGATAGTGGGATTTATTTTTGAAAAGAAATGTGTAAATAAGATAAATTTATCCTGTTAATTGACTTCAAATATAAAATTGTCTCTATCGTATATATTCGATTATAAGTCAATTTTTAAATCGGGATTTTAATAAATAAATCAAGAGATCGACTCATAATCTTGCACGTTGCTCAAAAATATTTTCCCCTTACTTCAAAAACGCATATCAAGTTTATTATGCAACATTCAAAAACATCCTAATGAAAGATGTGGCCCTTAGATGAATATATCCAGTTAACTTGATGCGTTACTTATAATTGATAATCTGTGGCGACCCTGAATTCATAGATATCGGAATAGTCAGTGATGATGTAATTATCGCCAGCCTTCTTAAATATTTGTCATCCAAAACGAGGCTGTTAAGTTCTTTAGGTCACCTTTTAAAACCTAAAACAAAACAAAAAACAAAAAAAAAAAACGGGGCAGACAACTTATGAAACGATAAAAAATAAATTAAAACAATCGAGATGAATGCTAATGTTCATATTATCCGATGGGCAGTAACGGTGGAGCATTGGTAAAAGCTCGTATTACACGAGTTCAAATCCCAGTCAAAACTATTACATTCACCTTAAGCTGTCTCAGGCAGATGGGGCTCGTTAACTCGGGAGAGCAGCTTATCTAGGTGAAAGGTTACACCGAATGTAAAAAGCCTGGATAAGAGCACGTAAAATGGCCTTGTGCTAAACTTGGGTTGGTGCTCACCAAGTAAATATAATATTAACCGATATAAAAAAAAAATCTTTGTAAAGTATATTCATGTTCGGGCATCAAATCGAATTTTGCGGAAGGCCATTATAATTACTAAGGGAATTTTTGGGTCTTTTTGCAAACAGCGCTGTGTTCACCTTGATAAGTTACTATCATCGGGTTTGGAATTATGGTTTTCATTACCAAGATGAGTTACTTTCCCAAGTTAACGAGACTCATCTGCCCGAGATTGCTTGAAGTTAATATAACGCTACAGACTGAGATTTGAACACATATAATACGATTCCAGAGTCCAGCATTCTAGCATTACTCAAACGTCTCTGCCTCTATGTCTAGAAGTACCATTCAGTCTTTTTATGTCACGTTTTATGTCAAGTTTTATCTACTTTTATTGCTTCTTGCCTCTTTCCCCTTAGCAAAATTACAATCTAGTCAATATTTCTTATTGTATATTTACAGTCAAACGTCATACGTCGTCAAACTTGGGGCTAGCGGGGTAAAAGGTTAGACAAGATACGAGAGGGGAATAAAAAAAACTTTAACGGGCGTTCGAAGGTCACTGTGAAAAATATCATTCAAGATTTACTTTATTAATGCGCTATTTTATAACCTTATTCCATGTATATATAAAAAAAAATCCTAAAAATCTAGAGCACAGAACATGAACACATGCACTCATTTACCAAACAGTAATCTGTGGGTAGTATTGTTTTGGGTATTGAGGTTGAAATTACCTATTAACTTCTTTTTATGGCCATACAATGGTTAAAACACTTTTAAGTTGTTTGATAAAGTAAATAATTATATTTGACCAGTTTTAAATCACATTTAACATAGCTTTAAGTATCTAAAATGTACCTCGTGGTAGGTAGGGTATCTAGAAGTTTGTCGAGGGGGGAGAATTCCAAGTTGAAAGGTAGATGACCTACAAGGGTTTACATAAAATACAGTCCTATTTCCAAAAGCATTCAATCTATTCTAAGTTTATTTGGAAGAATAATCTCAATTACTAAACAGTTGTTACAATATAAATTCTCGCTTTAGAATCTATGTCATGCCTAAAAGCGTATTCTTTCGATGGATATTTTATGCATTGAATACGGTACTTATACTGTTTTTTTTCTCGACGTTTTACTGCATGTTTTATGAAGCGAGAAGATTTTTTTTCTTTAACCCATTATTTCGTCTACCGAGCCAAATATCGCCCTACTTAAAATATCTATTTATCTATTTTCTGTACAATAAAACCAAACAACCAGTTATTTAAGTAGCGATTGCTTTAACAAACTTTAACAGTAAAGTTTTGTTCTTTGTTGTGTTTATTAAAAAAATGACTCTAGTTCTTTACTGACACAATACGTTTTCTTATTTCATAGTTCAATTTAGGTGGAAAACCGATTCTGGCAATCCAAAACACAATTTTACTCCAAAATGGAGCTCCCCTTCCACTCATTCCAATTTTATTTCTATACCCTTATTAAGTTAGCTCTTCCAATCCCCACCTAGGTGTTACGTCTTGCTTCGGAAAACAGTAAACTACCTATCTTTATAGTGAGGAAAAGGGGGTCTTACTAACCCTACCATAATTTTACTTTGTTTTATCTTTCTTTTCGGGGTTAATTGTCCTACTCCCCATCAAGAATTTAATGTTAATAGCAGAAGTTGCCAATCGAGTAAATGTGGTATTTTGGTGACTGTGGTGCGATGTGACGATGGATAAATGTATTCATTATTATGAGAAGCGTATTGGTCACGAATGAGTCTAGTTAAGGTTAAGCTTTAGGTGTACGACCGGCACGACTACTCCACCCCCCTCAAATCGGCCCTGTGCCAAATTGGTAAATTTTATTTACAATTGAATATAATATATTTTACGGGTTCTGGTGGATTTAGTCTTGTGTTGATAAAAATGAGATTACCACACTAAGCTATAATTACAAACGGTCATCTCTCTTGCGTAGATGCTATTTGAGGATAATAGTGGAAAAAAATGAAGCGCTGAAAGTTAATATACTGAGTAATGCAGAAATAACAGGCGTTTTTAAAATTGCTATGCTTTATATTCATAGAAATTCATCAAATAGATACCTTTTTTTCTACAAAGACATGCCATTTTATAATTCAATACTGAATAATTATTTGCTACAAGTTAAAAGTTCAAAATGCGGATAATCTATAATAAAGTTTTTTTTTAAGTCTCTAAAAATTAACATCACACGAAAGAAATTCTATTTTATACTTAACTTCATAAAATGGAAATGCTTTTGAAATGAATTGAAGAAAAAATATTTTATTTCATAGTTAAAAAAAAGAACACCTGCTTCATTCTGCCTGAAGTGTGATAAGTACTCTTAGGGATTTTTAAAAACAAAAAAAAAGAATATTGGCCTACCAAAAACTAAAACTAAAATTACACACAAATAAACAATACTTATGAATAGTGATACAATCTCTCGAAAAGAAAATTAAAAAACAAAACAAAGCAAATGAAACATAACACACATTTTCTTATCCAAAATTCACGAAACTAAAATTAGAGACTGTATATACTCAAGCTATTTTAGACAATGTTAATATAATGTCAATTATGTCGACATTCTGTACGACGCACGACGCTGGTTTCTGAGCTCAGCACATTTTCCAAAAATAAGTTTCCAGTCAATACGATATAAGACAGTATCTAGCCCCGAGCAAAAGAAAATAAAAATGTATCGCTACGCTGGATAAATTATTCACTTAATAATATCAAATTACATTATATAAGCCTTTTTTAAAAGTCTATATTTGTTATCTTGGGAATAGGAATTATATATCGTCACCAAAATAAATTTAGCGTCTTTATTTGTTATGTGACGTTGTTGTTGCCATTATCATTACTAGCATTTCTGCTGTTGTGCTAAAACAGTTGTTTATTTTGCTCTTAGACATCATGATAAATTCAAAATGGCCGAAATAACCGACCAATTATATCACTGTTCCTAAAAATCATATATCACTCAAATTAGTGTGATACATGACTTTATTACTATTGTTTATATAGGTTTGAAATAGCCCAGAAACCTTATTTACCATATCAAAATATTTTAATGGTGTCATGATTTGTTCTCGGAGTCATATGATTTTGCATTTTATTTGTGCACTAGCATACCCATGCCGTTAAAAACGACAAAGTAAAAATAATAGCAGAATAGTAAAAAAAACATAGTAAAGAATGAAATAGGGATAATACAAAATAAATAACATTTGAACAGCCTAAAAATAAAAAAAATAAAACAAAAAAATAGATAACACCAATATTCTAAGTACGTGACACGTCACATACAAATAAAACATGAACTCATACACCTCGGCTATTATTATAAGAGTTATAGATTGACGGTCGACGTGGCTCTTTTGATAGACAATCGGACTTCGGAACCGTACTACACGGGTTCTAATCCAAGTTGTTCCGTCTACCTTAACATGTCTACTAATAGCCTTGGGAAAGGTTTGAAGCCCACTCTTTCTTCCAGCTATGGGTTAAATAGTGCAAGAGCTCAACGACGATTTTGACGGGTGATTTCTACAATGACACAACGGCACTGAAGACGAATGAAGGCTGCCACTGAGGATGGCCACCAGTCGTCGTGGTTATCGATGCCAGTGGAACGAGGCAATCCTTTGCGAAGGCTCTGTGTAATGACTGCAAGTGCATCAGTCTCCCAACTTTAAAAGACATCACGCACAGGTGACCTCCCGAAAGGAAGACTCGACCACAAGTAACCGCCGAGGATAGAATATTATAAAAAAGCCCTAAGTTATGCAACCCGTGAATTTCATATTCAATTATTCATAATAGATTATATTTCTTAAACTAAACTAAAATTTTTACTTGCATTAGTATCCCCCTCATTACCCAGTCGGTACTGCTTCAAAGCTTTTAAGATAAAAATAATAAAGACAACCTTAAAGTCTGGGGTTCGACACCTTCGCTTTTAATGTTAAAATCTTTAAACAAATCAAAATCAAAATAATTGAATCCAAATAATTCATTATCAAAAGAGATTAAACCTTTCGGCTAATATATCAGCCCAAGCCACCTAGGGCAAAAAAATACACATATTTTGCCCCTTTTATTGCCTCTAATATAACAGCTCTGAGTGACTAGTTTGTAATTTTGCTAAGTTTAAATCTAATAGGTTAAAAGATATTTAAAAAAAATTCATATGTTTTTTTCTTCAAAATGCTAAATTAAATACAGTGCAATTCAGGATACTGTGTTATATAATACTGTTCTTTTTTTCTAATCATGTCTTAGGAAAGCATTTTTACCTTCATTTACCTCAGTTCATTTAGGCACATTTATTTGATAGCTAAAAGTTTTGAGAAACAGTCTTATATATTATTTATATTTATTTATGTAAAAAAATTATTTACGGAGTGTTTTCTTCAACTTTTTTGTTCTTGTTTTACCACATTTCGACCAACTTCGTCTCTTACTTTCGTTAGGTAATTAACTGCGACACCAGATAGGATCAGTGACTCTTCTAACTATTTACCTCGCCACCATGGCCTTAGTTGTTTGCAACCACGACTTCCCATAGTTGTTTGATGAATTACGGAACGAAATAGAAGAAAATGGTAATAAAATAGAATAATAATTAAAAAAAAAAAAAAGAATATTTCGGGTTCATTTTTTTCTTGAATATTACGGATGAACCCAGGTTCAGAATATAACTGAACACAGTTTCAGAATATTACTGATACTACTAAAGTAAAAAATAATAACAAGCAGATCCTTTTGGAATTCCACTGTAGTTGAAAGCTCAAGAACCACATCAACAAGAAGCTCCTAATCACATAAGCAAATTATCAACATCGTCCTTCAATAGAAAAATTAGAGGAATATATTTTAGATCAGACTGGGGCTTGAAAACAAAAAAAGTTAAACACTTAGAGAACTGCTGTAGATGTAATAAGAAATAAAAATAGAGTAAAGCAAGGCATTTTTTTTATTCAAGTAATTTTTAATTAAACTTTTATTGATTTTTACATATCATGAACGAATATGAAGGAAGTTAATTTATTTTCTCTAATTAGTGTTAGCGATGATGATTTGCGTAACACCGGACGGATGTATGACAAGCAAATTAATATTTAGATAATAATGATAATAATAATAGTCACAGATGAAAACTGCTGATATAATCACGAATGTAATGGACAATGGAAGAGATACTGAAGTGTCAGAAGAGACTAATTGTCACTCTGTATTCGTAAGGCAACACCTGGGGTATGCAGAATCTGGATTCTGCTTATCCCGGGTGCGAAAGATGAATATAGTAAGGTGAAAACCTGAGAAGTAGCACCATATGAACCGCATGCAAAATACCTAGTTTAATTGGTGTAAGAATGCAATAATAATAACAATCAGTGGCGTTGTTACTAAAACCTTTGGATCCTGACTTTGCTAAATTAACAATTACTCAAAAAAAGTAGTTTTAGGCTATATATCAGGGTGAAATATCAACGTGTTTTCTTTGTTTTAGGTCGCCAGGGCCTATATAAACGGTTAATATGTGTGAAACGAATTTCCACTTCCTTTCTTGAAATTAAATGCAAATGTTAAAACCTGTTTTAACAGAACTAATTATTCATTTATCAAACAAATTAGTCACCATTTATGTCATATACAATAATCAAATACCAAATTGCAAATAATATATGCCTATTCTCAGGGTCTTTGATTTCTTTTTAGTTCCTCCAAACAAACAGATTCAATTTTTAAAGTCTATTTCTTTATTTAGAATATTTTATCAACTTTTGTGGTGTCAAAACCTGTTACTGTTAACTGCATAAACCTAGGCAGTAGAAGCAATAACAATTAGAAAAAATAAATTACTGAACAAGCATTGAAAGGATGGAATGATAGAGAAGACACACATATTGTCACTTGGCCCTCGAGGAGCACAGGTGCACTTATCAGGACTTGATATACGAGAGTAAGGAACAAATGATTTCGGTTATTACCCGGCTTTTGAATACAATAATTTGGAGAATACAGGTTTCTAACTAAAGAGAGTGTCACAGTTTGCTAACAGCAAACAATAGAAATAATACAAGCAAAACCCGTGGAAATGGAACGGTTATTAAAACCTGGATCCACACCAGCAAGAACCTTAAGAGACTTTCAGTTTATTTTAGATTTTAAAAGATTTTCGAATTCAAGGATCATTTTCTTAAAAATAAGAAAATAACTATTTTCGTGTCATCATTTCAGTTAATAACGGTTAGACAAATATTTATAGGTCATTTTTAAATATTACTTAAAGAAAATAAATTTCTTACGTTTAATAAAGTATACTCAAATAACAAAATCAGTTTTTTCTTTCAATAGCAAACATTTGTAAGTATAGTTATAAACAGATTTTATTTATAAAAAGGTATATTTTTGGTAAATTGCTGTTTTTAAATAATGGGTTAACTCTGTGTTGAAAAATACGATTAGTTTTCTTTTATTTATAAAAAGTTTGATGATAGAGATTTTGCTAAATAACAACTGCAGTTCTTTTATATTTTTAGAAGATCTATCCAGAAATATTTCTATGTAAAAATGAAAAAGATTAAACACAGATTTTAGATAAAAATTCATGTTTACGAATTATCAATATATATAAAGATAAACAGGAAGGAACAAAAAGTAAAGTTAAATAATATGAATATATAATTAATGGTTACTTTCGTAAAGTGGAAATTCTTTGAAAAGCAATTTCATCTTTTGATGTGGATCAGCTCAGCCAGCAGCATGACAATATTCATGGCTAATTGTTATACTTATTTCAGTAGGGTTATATTCAAACCGTTAACTTTTTTTTTTGTTGTCCGTTTTATTAATTAGACAAACTTGTAGCGTTCATGATACATCTAACTACATATATGCGAAAATGAAAAATCGATCTTTACTTGAATTTGGGAGTATAACACTTAAACGTTTTGGAATGTGTTAATCCGAAAATTTGAATTATTATCAACTGAGTTATCTCCCTTTGCTTCATCAAATAAAATACTTCTCTTTTCAATGATTCAAGTCACTATCGACAGGAAAGAAAATGCAATACACTCAATGACTGAATGACATCCATAAGACATATTCCCTTATACTCTTTTAGTTTTTAAAAAGGAACCGCAAGCACTGATAATATCAGCATTAACCTGGGACATATCAACCCCCTGTTGATCCCTAAAGTATTCACTAACTACTATCACTCTTTTGACAAGTAGTTAACTGGAAAGGCTAATCAAGAACATTATTTTATCACTAAAATACGCCTTAAAGCCAATCGTAAGGTTGGTTGTGCTCGAAACATCGGTGATAGCTGTAATATTTGATCGGGGAAAAGCAAGATAGAAACCAAACTGAAATGGTTTTTTTCTAAGGTTTCTTATATGTCCTTATATAGACATTTTAACTGGCCACTTCCTTATCGTGTTTTTTGTGTTTAAAGGTTTCCATTTAAATATCCACAGGGCTTTCTCCAATAATCATTCCGTCGTCCTTATCTATTGAACTAGTTCGACGCAAACTCTTTAATTCAATACATTTGAATACCATTTCTTTGTAAAAAAAATTATTTGGTTATTTCTTCGTTTTACCGTTCAAAAAAAAAAAAAAGAAAAGAAGAAAAAAGAAGAAGAAGAAAAACGAAGAAGAAGAAGAAGAAGCTAATCGGAAAGATGTTCTGCAAAACGAAAACGGCAAGCCTCTGGCTAACTCAAATTGCCAACTCTGATTTAGTTTTCGAAGTTTATTTAAACGCAACGTTTCGCTTTTCTCTCGTCTTTGTTGGGTTAGTTAAAACATTGATGCAATTAATGAATCATCGAATTATATCTTGTCCACAGTTTTTTCCATCTATCGATTTAGCTATTCAGCTATTTTAAAAAAAAATCTATTCTGAACACACACACAGAGGAACACACACACACACACACACACATGGGCACACAAACACACACACACACACAAACACACACACAAACACACACACATACGTTTGTTTTGTAAGTTAGTTTGCCTGTCAGTCTATTTCTTTCTATCCATCTATCTATATCTTTATTTAATAATCTATATATTTAACTACCTTACTATTTATACATTCGTCTATATATCTTCAATATATTCAATTTAAAAAAAAACTGAGTTTATCTATCTATCTAAGCATACATCTATCTTTGATATACGTATATATATATATATATATATATATATATATATATATTTATTTCTA
>JAUZSX010333379.1:0-10921 GCA_034780655.1 Idiosepius hallami | reverse complement strand
ACAATCAAAACTAATGCTTCTTGTTTGATTTTAACCCAAAGTTGGAGGTGGGTGGGTATTACTGTGGGAGATTTGTTTATTCCTTGTGAACACCTCCCCTCTCCAACATATATACGAAAATGTTGTTGGTGGTCATCATCAAACAACTGTTTCATGCAGTACCAATTTTTACATAAATGTTGCCGTCTTGGGCACTCTATCAAAATGTATTTCACTGTATATGATTTTCTACATTGACATTTGATAAGGGATTCTTTTTTCAATACAAAAGAAATGTTGGAAAGTAATAACAACCAGCTACACAATATTAATTATTATATCATTTATGGCTTTAAGTTATTAAACATTTTTTTATATACAAAGCTGATGGTCAGTGAAAAAAAACAAATATTCAGAGATTTTATTAACAGACCTTTCAAAGTGGTCACCTTCAGCGTGTACATTTTTGCTTTCTTAAACCGTTACACCTAGTGGTGCATTGGCCAGCAAATTTAGATTTTTGCCGTTTCCGTAGTATAGTTGTTTTTAACGAGAAAAATTCACTAGCTCTTTGTTCAATGTCCCAACCTGGAGGACCTTTCTGGGCTTTTGAAATCAGAGTTGCCCCCCTCAGCAAGATAAATACTCTTCCGAGTTCATGAGCCCCATCTTCCCAAGGTGGGTACAGGTAGACGCAATGGGTTTGACTGGGATTTGAACATGCGTAATATGGTTCCATATACTCCACCTCACCGCACCGCTTATAGTTTTCCTAGGGATGCTTTATTAAAGATCTACTTGAGGATTAAATTATCTTTAAGTGAATTTTGAACAATCTTTTATTCAAATTTGGTCTTTAGCAACATCAAATTTAGTTTAGCTGAAACCTTATCCTATAACACAATGCAAAAGTCCAAAGAATTAAAACCCTGAAAAAAAAAGGTTATTCTATATCGTTGTTTACGGCCATTTTGTAGGTGGCAAAAAAAACACACACCAAAAAAAAATCAAAAAACAAAACAATTGTGATTCTCATAAGTAATGATATTTATAAAACAGCAAAATATTTCAAACAGTGAAAAAATATATATAAAAACAGTTATCATCTGCTCTTAATCAAAAGTTTTGTTTTTTTTTCAATTTAAACTTTGATAAGAAAAATCGATTTTTATGCTTTTTAAGATAACTTAATCATTGCTAAAATACTTAAATAATTTTTTTACAGTAATTAGTTTTATTCTGACTATTGCAGTAAAAGATTAATAAATTTATCATTTTTTATCCTTTTATTAAACAGATACAATACCACACAAAATTACCATTGACTAAACACTGCTATAAAAAAGAGAGCTAAATGAATAGGTGAGTATTGGTTGATCAGTGCTAAGTTTACCTATTGGTTGATATTATAAATCTTAATTTTCATTTTACCTTTTCAATGTTATTCAATTTGGAAAACTTCATACAGAAGGATTCACAGTTTTCTTAATTTATTAAAGATTCAATTTAAATCAATGTATGAAAGGGAACTTAAATTATAAAGCTAAACAAATATTCAAAACTAAAGAGAAAATATATTGATAAATCCTGAACACCATTTACAGAAACAGAATTAGTTTTTGAGTTTGAACTGAAAAAACAAAAAACAAAACTTACACCAAACATAAAAGGTTCTTTATTAAAAAAATTTTTTATCCAATGAATTATTCATTGGTAAATAATGTATGAGAATATTGAAAAACGAAATATAAAATTCAATTAAAATTATCAACTTTATTCAATAAATAATTCATTTAACTGAATTCAATAAATGAAAAAAAAAGGGAGATTTTCGGAACAGTATTTGTTTTTATATCATACCAGGCTTTGCATACATTGGCAAACTGTAATAATTATAGGAAAGGTAACTAAGGAGATCACTTTCCACAGATAAACGGGGTTGTTGCCTATTTTCATATTTTCGCATTAAGAGATTTGCATAACTTGAAGAAAGCTGAAATATAAGAAAAAAAAAGTAGTTAAAAAATTACCAATAAACAAAAAACAACAATACAATAAAGAACAAGCATTTCATGTCTTATTCACTTATTGTTTGTTACTTCCAATTTTAGAAGGAAATACTGTGAAAGTAACTGAAACTTTCCAAAATTTCACTTATCCTATCAGCATAACACTTCTCTGACTCTATGATGGTCTTAAGTCAATCCAAATCGTAAAAGTTTAAATAAGCAACTATATAAGTGTTGGGGCCATCAGGAGAGAATGTGCACTATTTCAGAGTCTTCTTCTCTATGGTTTTAATTGCACACCAGCCCCCCTCCCTGATGTGAGGCCCAATTATATCTTTTAATCCTTTCAATAAATTGCAAAAATGATTTTAAAATTGATGGTAGAAAAAGATTTTGAAAAGTCTTGAGTAAACGTGAAAAATTTAGCGTTTTGTTCAATTACGAAATATTCCACATCGAATCTTTCTTTTTCCAGTTTTTCAATTTTTTTCAATTTTCATTAATGGTTGAAGTTATAAATTCTTAAGATATTTTTCTTGCATAAATAAACAAATTATTAAGGTAGCAAAGGCGGAGGTTTGGTAGAAGCTTGGACCCTGAAATCACATTATATGAGTTCAAATCCCAGTCAAAACAATTACATCCACTTTCAGCTGCCTTGGACAGATGAGGCTCATTAACTCAGGAGATACAACACTGATTTCAAAAACCTAGGTAGATTAGGCCAACCAACTCAATAAGAGTAACTTATTTAGATGAAGGACAACACTAATTACATATGGTCCAGGAATGTAATGAGCACATAAAACAGGCCTTGTGCTTAACATAGTTTGGTGCCTGATCAAGAATATATCATAAACAAATTATTTAATAAAAAACTTTTTTGAATATATTCTCCAATCTTAAAAGATTTTGAAATTGATATTTATAAACAAAAATACCAAGATATTTTTAATAGCTATTGCTACTCTTGTTCACTCGCCAACATTTTTGAAATACTTAATTCTATTAGTGTATGTATCAAAAAAAAAATGGAACACTTACAATTTCAATGAATTATACTTATAAATAATAGTAAAATATTTCAGATAAATATTGCTAGTCTTAATCCCTTGTCAGCTGTTTAAAAGCCTATGAGTCTTAGTTGCAAATAAACTACATTTGATCAAAGCATTTTGCCACTTTTAAGGACTGTAAGTGAAAAGTTGTCCACCCTTATCATTATAACAATCTGAAAATAAGGTTTGGAAAAGAATAGGGAAAAAATAAAACTAATCACACACAAGATTATTTGCTTGACTCTCCTCTTCTCTATAGATATCCCATCTTTCAACTGCTATTCCCACTCCCTCTCTTTCTCTCTCTGCTATAACTTCTCTGTCCCCTATTCTCTGTCTCTCTCTCTCTCTGACCTACCCTTGACCAACTACAAGAGACTTTAGTACTCTTCTTTAGGACATCTATTAGCCAGTGAAGAATTCTGCCAGACTCGTGGTGCTCAAAGCAAAATGTGTAAAGATAGGAAAAGATAAAGTTATGTCTTTTAAATGTTAATAATGATATTCTCTTTCTTATTATTCACAAACAACACCCAAATATACAAATACAATCTTGAAAGAACTATGCACTAAAAAAAGGTTTCCAAACAATTGCTATTTTAACAAACAAGAAACCATAAGTTTGATGTGAGTTTATTTATTTGTGTTTTACGGCATATCAACCTTTTTTAGGTCATTTAATGCCAAGAACAATCATTTTTCGATAAACAGTCTTTTGTCTACATACATTTTTCTGAATAACACAATGTGCACTATCTAACCCATAGCTGGAGGGAAACTGGGGATTCATACTTTTCCCAAAGGTATTAATCCAAATATGAATGCATACGGAAAGACTGGGATTCGAACTTGTGTTTTATGATTCCAAAGTCTGTCTGTCAATTTTAAGTCAGCCTGTCTCAAGTGAATTTCTTCCATAAGTTTGTAATCATTTATTTTTTGCTTTTTTGTATTTCTTGCTGTCCATAGGGGGTCGACAATATCACGTGTAAATGCACTCGTACACAATAAATTGGTTTGACTATATTAACTGACAACAATATTTGTTTGATTCTGATTCAATGAATAATCATAACAAAAGATCAGAATTGAATATTGTGAATGATAATAACGGACTTGGCAATGATTGTTGGTCACTAAGGTTATTGTACGATGAAGTTGCAAAAAATACTTAAGTACATTTATATAAAGAGTCAAAACATATGTGCCAACAAAATAATCATGTTCATAATTAATTCTGGTTTTCTTATTTTCTCGTTATACGAAGCCTCAAGATTAAATCTCCATCTTGACTTGCTTAATTTGTTTAATGGTACATCAACCTTTTTAGGTCATTTAATGTCAAGAATGACCTTTTTTTTTTATAAACGTTTTTTTGTCCACACAATTTTTTTTATAACACAATATGTATTGTTTAATCCATAGCTGGAGGAATAAGGGAATTTATACCTTTTCAAAAGGTATTTGTCCAAATGGGAATGATCGGGATTCGAATTTGCATATTACGATTCTGAAGTCTGACTTCCCAAATGATTTTTTACGTTGTAATTCTTAAATATTATAGATTTTATGAAACCCGGTTTTAATGAATAATCTTTGGATGTTTTTCAGAATCCTTAAGATGAGCCTAGATAATTTCTGTTTGAAGTTTTTGAACTGTTCTCCTTATTTTCATTGTTGTTTTCACAAAATTTTGGCTAAAGTAGCTTGTGGCCTACACCATGGAATCATTATACAACCTAATAGAAAGCATTGGGATTCTTCCGAGAAATATCTGCTGAAGTGAGAGTTTCAATCCTACTCCATGGCAATATAAATAAAGAAAAATAATTATACTATAAACTGTTTTATCTAGTTTTGTTATTTATTGATCATTGATTATTTATAGAATGACCATATTGTTATAATAGTAAGTGTTTTTAAGTATTTTGTAGTATTTGTAAGAGGATGAAGCAGATCTAAACTAAATCTAATTGAATAAAAACAAAATACTTACCGTTTCTGTTGAATTATCTTCCAGAAAAGTGTCTAACATTTCTTTTATTCCTCCAGCATCCTTTTAAGAAAGAAGAATTTTATTTTTATCAATTTCAAGGGCCAAGACATGAAATTTGAAATGCAAGTTCAAACTTCAGTCAAACTATTACATTCACTTTTGTTTGCTCTGGGCACAGTTAGGGCTTATTAGCTTAGAGGAGGAGGACTTGCAGTCAGTGACTGCAAGGTATTCAGATATAATAGAGTGTCAGACAAGACTTATTGTCACTCTGCCTTCTAGAATCACCACCGGGCGTTTGCTAAGTGGGGAAAACTCTGCTAATCACAGATGTGCAAAGTTGAAGCAGCAGGGTGAAAACCCAGGGAGATGTAGCACCATACAGTCTTAGACTGAAATGGTGCAGAACCTGGTGGATCTCAGCGGAGACTTGTTGTCACTCTGACTCCAGTGCAAACAACTGGTTTCTTGGTGTGAGAATGCCTGATGATTGGTGAGAGATCCTCCTCCTCCTCCTCCAACAACAACAACAACAACGACGACAACAACAACAACAACAACAACTACTACTACTACTACTACTAGTAATAGTAATAGTAATAGTAATAGTAATTATAAAGAAATATGGTCTCAGTAAATCTTTTCAAAGGATATTGAATCTTTCATAACTTACAGAACATAATTTTTCTCGGATTTCTTCACGAATGTCTTGAAATCGGTCCAAATAAATGGCAAGACACCAAGATTCCATGAAAAAGCTAAAGAAAAAAAAGAAAAAAAAAAGAAAATCAAAATAGAACCAATTAAAATTAAATTATCCAACAGAAAATAACCTCGTACGATTAAGTTTAAGACATTTTACACTTTATGGTCATTTTATGTCAAAATCTTTTTTCTAATTTATTTGTAAATAAATTTTCACTAGAATATAAATAAAATTTTAAATTATCACAAAAGAGAAAATTTGTTTATAAGTCAAAATAAACAAGTGACATTTCAAAAAAAAAAAAAGAATAATTAAGATATTAAATTAGAAATAATTTCCTTTCTTACACAAAGAAATCTTCAATGAGATCTTCGAGATAACGCTGCAACAAGTTGTTCAATATTCGTTCATGAAGTCCATAGAGTTGAATAAAATTCAAAGCTGGAAAAGGCTGGTCACCATTAAAAAGAAGTTTAATTGAAAATTAACATTCCTTATTAACTGTGTAATAAAAGAGATATGATACAGAGAAAGAAAGATTTTTTTGTTTGTTTTATGTTTAACGACATATCAACCTTTTTATGTCATTTTAATGCCTTCATCAATTACTTATGACAAATATTATTTTATACACACATAGTTTTTTTTGTAATAACACAAGTTCAACAATGAATTAGGTAAATGATTTTAGTTCTACCAAATTTTTACTTAAAAATTTTAAAAAAAGGTGTTTTTGTTTCCAAAATAAGAAAAATACTGAAAAATTATTCAAAAAATTTTTTGTAAATACCTGCTTTCTGAGACAAATTATGGTTTCAACTGCGCTGTACTCATTTAAATTGATAAAGAAATAACCTTTAGGTTCTTTTGGACTTCCCGTGTTCAGATCAGCCCCCTACAAAGACAAAATTTGTAAAGAAAGATGATAAAAATTGAAAATAAAATTTCATGCTACAAAATTTGTTTTTGTTTTGTTTTTTAGGACCATTTTTTTATCATAAGTCTTAATAAAAGTTGAAATTTAAGTTCATCCACCCATTTCTCTTACTTTTAGATGAGTACCTCTTATAAAAGATATGAGTTTTTCATTTACAAAATATATGGATTAATAACATTGATATTTATTTATTTATTCAAAAAATTAAACAAAATAAAACTAAAAAAAGAAAACAAAAAGACAAGTGAAGCATTCATGGTCCCCCGTGAGTGCACAGTGAATGGAGCTTAAAAAAAAGACATACATAATGATATTTTGGACAGAAACATTAAATAGGCTCTAAAAGGGGTGTTTTTAGCCCCATTAAAGCCTCAGAGGATGCAAACCAAGATTTTGTCACATTCAGAAATTACACAGATAAAACAAAAAAATTAAACTCATCTAATAAAAAAAAACTCATTTAATTATAAAAAATTTAGATTTTTGTGTTTTTTTTTTGTTTTTTTTCTATAATCTATCTGAAAATGACCCCCTGGCATGTGCCACCTGGGGCAAACTGCCCCCTCCACCCCTCCCTTGCTATGCTACTGAGCTGGAGCTATGTGACAGACCAACATACTCATTTGGTTTACATTGCATCCACAGTAGATCATTAAGGTTCAAACATTTTGCTTCAGTGCAACTGATTGTAGCAAAATGTCAGGTTTTTAGTTTTTTGCCAAGACCATTTTTCCACGCATCTGGCCATTGAGCACTACTCTCCTCTATCTGAACCATTTTAGGTTGAACATTGGAGTCTTGGTAAAATTTTGATTTGATATTCTACATGTATGAAAAATTAGTTTTGTAGGTTACTTTTGGATTATCTATTATTTTGATCAGTCATGAGTTATTTCTTTGTATCTAATATTTCAATTTTTTTTATTTTATTTTATTTTTTTTAACTTTAAACAGGATAGTTTGTTCTTGTTTTAGAGTTGGCTATAATTTGTGCGTGAGTTTATTTGTGTTTTTATTATATTTTTAAAATTCATTTTTCAGAGTGATGTTCTCATCTGTATTGTTAACTTCACAACTTTCATCAGTGGTGATCAAACTTAGGATACTCAAGTTGTAACCACAGAATTCTATGCTTAATCAGGAGTCATTGGTTAACTGAACAAGAACACTCTACATTCTTCTATTCATAAAAGAATTAAAGAAAATCAAAAACATTTTAGTTGCTTAGGGTGTGGAACAGGATTTTTAAATTTAAAAAATCTGATATTTCTTTATAAGGTTTTGTATTACACTGTGAAACTTTGAATACTTACTTTATCTGGTTCTTTAAGACAGGTCTGTTGAGAATGCCCTGCTCCAGGCTTAGTCAAGTATAAATAATGATACCCTCCTATAATATGGGAAAAAATAGTAAAAGGTGTTAAATACTAACAGTTCAAGAAATTCAATAATTAACATGGAATTATCTGTTTTGAAATTAATGAAAAATTGTCTTTTATTTCTGGTTTTCACCAAAATGAACTTTTAAAATTATAGTCATATCTAAGCTAATAACCTGTAATGGGTGCCACTCTATTATAGACAGAAAATACAGGCCACAAATGATATTCAAATATTACTGCTCACTGCTAATCCCAACACCTTCATAATTTGTCTCTCTATTTCTGTACCTAACTCACTTTACCTTCTAAATGAGATACACAGACACAGATCTCTTACTTGACCAATCCCAAATTCCTCTCTCTCTCTCTCTCTCTCTCTCTCTCTCTCCCTCCCTCCCTCCTCTCTCTCTTTCTCTCTCTCTCTCTCTCTCTCTCTCTACATACAATTAGATGCTATGTAGTATCAGCTTTGTTTGCTAAATACTTTGATGTTGTTCATCAAAATGATTGAAATCATAACATATTCAAAATGAAGTGCTTTTCAAAAAAATGATCTGAATATCTTAGCGCTTGATCAAAAGTCATTTTATTGGTTGAACTGGGATCTAAAATTGTGTATTTCCTAATCTCTGGGTTATGGGAACTTCCCTTGCATTTTTTTTTTTTTCATGTATCACTTACCAGGTAGAATTGCACCTGTGATTTTGGGGGTGCGATAGAAAGGCACCAAATCTGAATCAACATTTTCAGTCTTCTGATCAAGTATATTACGCACTAACAATGGATCAAAAAGTTTCAACATCTCTGTGGCAAGCTGCAATTTCAAAATAAAATTAATTAACATATATTCTAATTGATTAAGAAGTATTGAACACTGACTTTTAATTAATAGCACAAAGTATACTTTGGCCAGCATATCTGTTTGAACCCTTTATGCTAAATAAGCAGAACCCATTATATCCAACAGGTAAAATAATTAAAAGCACCAGATTTTATAACATAGAGGTCTCAAGTTCAATTCTAGAGCTAGGCTCTAATTACTAAATAGCCTAATAGTAAATATTCAAGATTAACTCACAGCAATGCCAACTTCTTTAGAGTTGAAATTTTTATGGACCCAATGGTCTGCATAATATTTCCGTTTATATTTGGTGACTGATCCTGCTGCTCGAATTGATGAGTCATTGGTGTGAAAACAATTGTCTATTACAATGAAACCATCGAATACTAAGCAGCAATCATTGACAGCTGAAAGGTAGAATGCAGAAAGAAAAATAAAGACTAAAAAGAAATGATTACCTAGAAATTCTTCAGAATTAATTATAACAGGATCTATCTACTATAATCAATAGAGTGTGTATGTTCTGGCCCAGGTTTGAACCCATTATTACACCGTAATCTGCTCTCTACAAAAAAGCTATTTTCCTCCTAATTTCCACTTCTGTTTGTGGACAACATGCCTCTTTCTCTCTATCCATTCCCATCTTGGCTTCAGCATTTTTACTTTTCTCTATGAATAAATCTACCAGTTGATTATACTAGTCTTCAGAGTTTTTATTTTTTATAATAGTTTGCCTGACTGTCAAATGCACCTCATGTGTTGTGTATGGTGACGTTTTGGACTAATACCACTGGGAAAGGTATGAATCCCCAAACATCCACCAGCTATGGATTAAATAGTATATATTTTTTTATTAAATATCTATGTGTGGACAAAAAAGAAGGTTTATAAAAAATGATTGTTATTTGCATCTGAACACGTTATGCAGTGGTCTAGTGTACATAGCTTCTATTACAAACCTAAAAAAGTTGATATACCATAAAACACGAACAAACAAACTTATTTGTATTATTCTAACAATTATAAACATTTATAAACCTAGATTTAGCACTCATCCATTAGTTTGCAACCCTCCTTCCCTAGGATTGTGAAAGTAGCAATGATAAGAATGATGAGAATTGTCAAAAAATTGATGTACAAATTATCAAGCCTCATTTCAAAGATTGTGAAGGTAACAATGATAAGAATAAAGGCAATTGTCAAAATATTGATTTACTGGAGTTTTACTAAATATTGGTGCAAATAAGAAATATTGCAAATATATAAGAAATGGATTTGAAGAGAATGAAATATGGCTTTTGATTAATTTTTTCAAACTAAATCAGAGAAATAATTGGCAACAATACAACAATCATAAATTAAGGTAACTTTAAACAAATAGTTTTCTTTTGAAAGATTCAACTCCTTGATAATTATAAAATAATTTTAATAATATTTTACAGTTACTCACCTTTAAATATCTTGTAGTTTATCTGTTTCTTTTGATAACAGAACATGGCCTGAAATGGAATGCAAATTAGGTAAGTAAATATTGTTTCGAAATCAATCTCATGTAGAATTTTATTAGCTTTTGTTTATAAAATTTATTTAAGTTGTTTATTTTTCTCTTTAATAGATTTTTCCATAGGAAAAATCTGATTGTAAAACTTTGATTTTAAGATGCTTTAATTCTAGGCAAATATACACCAGAATAAGTTTAATATAATAAAATGTTAATTTCAGAATGAGACGAGGCTTGAAAATTTGTACATCTACTTTTCAGATTGTTGTCCTCATCCTTATCCCTATTACCCTCACAACATTTCAGATGATAAAAGCCTTGGCCTTCTTCAGATGATTAAATTCAAGAATTCTCATGTAATTGGAAGTCTTCACAGAACTTCAACATGAAAATGGCTGAGAAGGTCATTGGCCTAAAAGTTGAGAAGTTTTGGATTGGATTGGATTGGATGGTTTATTTAACCAGCATATCAACCCTCATGGATCATTTAATGCTGAATAGGTTATTTGGTT